>JAJONR010012989.1:0-11854 GCA_029582245.1 Solanum etuberosum | reverse complement strand
AGAAGAATCTAAAGTGTGCAAAGAAGCTGCACGATTTCTCGCTGGACCATATGATGGTTCAATAGGCGAAATATGATTACGAACTGAAGGTAATAACCTGTGATCAGAAAAAGAGTGTCTATTGTAAGCAACAGACTTATTATTAAACTGGATCTGAATCCTTCCATCTGGATTCTGAATAACATGTGAGTAATTATCATTTGTCAAATTACTTGTGATTTGACTAGGAGGTATAACCGATTCTAAAGTCCAAGTTTCAGGAAAATCAATTTCATCCCACCTGATTTGTCTTCTGGTGGTAACCTTGGATCTCGAGAAATTAGTTTCGACTAAAATCGTCTGATCAGATGTATCATATAATTTACATCTTGGATTCATCGTAGTCATCAGTTTATAATAAATTCTATAAGACAAACATATAAGTTCAGAACCTGGTGCATAATTATAACAAAGGGTCTTAATATTCAAGGTTAACGCATCTAAAATATTAACATCAGAAAGCGATAATTGAAGATTTGGTTGAGTATTAAAATAAACCGGGCCATAAGCAACGGTGGATTCTATCGAACCCATCAGAGACTGTCTAAAATTTAAATTTCTAGCATCACGAAGAGCAGCTAGAAAGGTCTCTGGTAACCCTTTCAGAGTTAGAGGTTTAAAGGCAATTTGAACCATTCCAATATGCATAAATTTATACATACCCTTATAAAGGTTAATATCATTTTTATTCAATAATTGAATAGTTTGTTCAGAAGAATTCAGAGCTAAAGATTGCTCAGTTGTTTTTATCAATTGTTTTGAAGATGAAAATCTTTCTAACCAACCAAAATCATAAATGGTTTTTATGGGGACTTTAGGAATAGTCCATTTGTTTAACAAATCTAAGTCTTGAGGTATATCTACCTCTTCAAGTCTAGTACTTTTCGTACTACTTTCTCTCTGATCCATGATCAGATTTATAGAAACCATACCTATGTCAACTGAGAACTCTTATTACATGTACTCCATTAACTTTCCTAGGCTCTGATACCATTAATCGCAGGATCTAGGGGTATGGCGGTAGTCCGCCAAGCCGTCCAGACTCCTATAAGCTTTCCATAGGTAAAAGTATCATAGGGGATCTCACCATAAGTATAAGTCATATATATATATATATATATAAGATCATATAAACTCATTATAAATTTTTTAGTCGGATAATGACAAAAAATTATGATAAAATAAGAAGTTTTTTAATTTTTAAGTGGATAAATATTTGCTAAAAAAAGTATTATTAGGAAAACAATGTATTCAAATATTAATAAATAATATTTTTTTATAGAAAAAGGATATTTTCGACTCATTAAGTAATAATAAAGATATTTTTGAACCAAAATATTAATGATAAGAACATTTTTAATTATTTCATTTAATTTAATGATATTTTTCACCCTTTTCGATAAATTTTTTTTGATAGTCCGTCATTTTTTTTTGTCTGTTTTTCCCGACTTTAAATAGTGATATTTGCAGTTTTGCCACTTTGACGAGGAACCAATAATAAGATATTTGCCTCAGTCTTGATAAGATTAAGCTAAATAATAGAGTTATTTTCTTGGACTTAACTCAAATAATTAGATGGAAGAAGATATACTTATCTAATTTGAAATATTATTTTTTATGACTTGAAAAAAAGTAAACTCTATATCTTTTTATATGCTAACGATTCATTATAATATGCATTTGTTTTCAATAATAAGCTATCAACTTATCATAATAGTTGAATTAGCATTTGATAATGCAGTAAGTATGATAAAATTGGATGGGATTATAAAATGTGCAATAAAATTGGATGATCATGCGATGGATGTAATGAAACTAGGTATGATGAAATTGTAAGACTTGATCAACTGGGGATTGATTCATGATATAAATACTACGTTGTTGTTTGCAACAAATTTTAAATATACGAAAAATAAATCAATTATTTTGTTCCTTTCTTCATTCTTCTCTCTTTTAAGATTTCTCCGTGATTTGAGGGTTAGGTCATAGTGACGTACTTCTCGAACCAGGGTGATATGAACCTCCTTGATATTTATTTGATATCCATTAATCTTTATGAATATTCCATGAATTTGTGGAATATTCGAGATGCCCTCTTTAAGAGAATATAATATCTTTTATATAGGCATAAACGATGATTTATGATAGATCAATATCCTTCAAGAATCCTAACTGAAATAGAATACATCTTGTAGAGTTCCGACTAAAATTGAACACGTTTTACAGAATCTCACAATTTTTTAATCTCTACACATGTATTTTGAATGAATTATTGATCGATCATTATGGATCAAATTCATAAATTATTGATCCTTACTTATGAATTGTGTCTGTACATTGTTGGAGAATTAATTATCTTGATCATAGGCTTTAATTATACCTAAATAGTTGGCAATCTTACAATAACTAACAATCTATCCCATAGATTGTTTTTATATGAATTTGCATGTTTTTTTCTAAATAAAAATTACTAGAATAAGTTTACCAAATGAATGGGCGTTTTGGTGGATTGATGGAAGTTGGTACAAGTTTTGACACATGACATACCAAATGTTTAATTTATTATATATTGGTACATATGGTTGAACTTTACTTTGTCCTACCATTGTACAATTGTCTTAAGCTTTTGAAGTAATAAATATTTTCATCTAATGTACCTAACATTGAATTTTGTAAACATATTTGCTTTGAGATTTCAAATAACGATCCCAATATATGTTCAACCTATTTTAAAAAAGGGAAAAGGATAAAAAAATGTCTTTAAACTATGTGAAATGAAAAGAAAAAAAAAATCCTCCGCCTATTGTTTGACTCAAAAATGCCCTTGTCGTCAATATTTTGGCTCAAAAATACCCTTATAGGTAATACTTTAGTTCAGAAATGCCCCTATAGTTACTAAATGGGTCAAAAATGTCCTTTTCCGGATAAATATATTATTCTTTTCTTTTTAAATACATTTTCTTCCTAATTGAAATATTATTAAAGTCTCTTATTCTTGTTTTCTTTCTTTTCAAGTCACTTTAACAAATAAAAATGTAGGAAATAATTTTTTTTCTTCTTAATCTCATTTTATCAATTAAAATAGAATAATTCTATGTACCCTTTCGACGATAATATATGTCTCATAGTATATCCATCATTAATTATTTTTTTATATAACGATAAAAAATAATTAGAATAAAATCAGATTTTTTTTAGACTTGAAGTAGGATAATTATTTTCTAATTTTTAAAAAAATCTATTAGAAAAAGAATGTGTTAAAAAGAAAATAAATAATATATTTGTTTGAAAAATGAGCATTTTTTACCTCTTAAATAACAATAAGGATATTTTTTTTACCAAAATATTGACGACTTAGACCAAATCATAAAAAAATGACATTTTTATTCATTTCATATTTTTTATGCTTTTCCCTTTTAAAAATGCTTTAGAAAAACTTTGACAAACCGTTATAGCTAATATAAAAGTAAATTTGGTAGGCCTGTATATCAAGTAGTTTTCTGACAAAAGATAATTACTCATATGATTAGCATTTTTCATCTCTAATCATAAAGTAATGAGTTAGAGTTATCAAAAAAACAAAAAAGTAAAAACTCCTAGACAATATACATATTTTGTATATAAGGGTAGCTTAGTTTTTTGCTTATAAATATACATTTTATGTATGCCTATTCTACTTGTTCACATATATTAAGAAATACAAATACTTAATTCATTGTACTCGATTTTACAAATTACATATTGTAAAGTGTAAAGTATGCATCGAATAAACTTGCTTAGGTACAATAATTTACAAATTGCATTAAAAAAATATAAATCACATGAGACAAACATAATGTGATGAATTCTAACTTAAAAAATTGTTGATAATTAAGAAAAATCTATCCCAAATCTCTTATGTGAAAATTTTCCTTATCCAACCACCACGATAGGTGTTGAAATAGTTAATACTAATATCTAATTCTAGGGACCGACCATATGCAAGTGTTTGAGATTATTTTTTGATTTTTTTTGTATTATATTCAATGTTCAGTGATTAAATTCGGATTCATACCGAAAAGTTTCACATTGAAGGTAAAACGCTTTCTAATAAAAATGACTTTGTACTCCGAGTACTCAAATTCAAAACATCTGATTAAGGATGAAAAATTACTTACCACTCCACTGTAACCGACAAAGGATTGAAACGTAAATAAACGTGCGAACTTTTTTCTATTAAAAAAAAGGGGAAAATAATAATAGTAGAAAAAAGATAACAGATAGCAGATTGACATCTGTCACCTCATGTCCTTTTTCCATTTTAATTTAATGCAGCATGTGAATTGACATTTCACTAATAAAAATATCTCAGTAAGTGTCCACGCGGTTTAATTCTTGCCACACAATTACTATTCCACGTGTGCACTTTTCATTTCTCCCCTTATTATTTAGGAGAAGTGATGTTTCTCTGTCCTAATTTACGTAATACTTTTCGATATATTTTTAAATATTTAAATTATTAATTATTATAATTCATTATAGGAAAAAGAGTAAAAAATATCCTTAAACTATGTGAAAGGAACAAAAATGTCATCGATTTATAATTTGGCTCAAAAATGGCCTTACCGTCAATATTTTAATTCAAAAATATCTTTGCAGTCAATACTTTGGTCCAAAAATGTCATTTTCTGAATACATATATATTTTTTTCTTTTTAAACACATCTTCTTCCTAATTAAAATACTATTAAAGAATCATGTTCTTGTTTTCTTTCTTTTGAAATCACTTTAACAAACAAAAATGTAAGAAATTTTTTTTTTCTTCTTAATCTCATTTTATCAATTAAAGTAGAATTACTTCATGTACCCTTTCGATAGATAATATATGTCATATATATAAGATCATAGTATATCCATCATTAATTATATTTATATAACGATAAAAAATAATTATAATAAATTATGAAATATTTTAATTTTTTATTTTATTTTCTGAATTGAAGTAAGATAAACATTTGCTAATTTAAAAAAATATTAGAAAAAAAATGTGTTAAAAAGAAAATAAACAATATATTTATTTGGAAATTGAGTATTTTTAACCCATTAAATAACAATAAGGGCATTTTTGGACCAAATTATTGATGGTAAGGGCATTATTGGACCAAACTACAAACGAAGGACATTTTTGTTCCTTTTGCATAGTTTAAGGGCATTTTTTACCCTTTTCCTTTTATTATATAATATATATATATTTTATTCAAAAACTTAAAAGTTTTATGCTCAAATTAATTATCAAAATTTAATGATTGTGGCTCTTAAAATTAGAATCATGCTACATAAATGGAGAGAAAAGAAGTATAAAAAATAGATTTTGAAAAAAATATTTGAAAAGAGTATTTTGAAAAATATATTTGAAAAGAGTATCTAATTTTGTGTTTGCATATGCGTTTGAATTAAAAAAATAGGAATTAATATTTTTTTTACTTGAAAATGGATTTCTAAAATTGTGTTTGCACATGCGTAAAAATTCACTTGAAAAATAAACTCGAAACTCATCTTCTTATTTTTTAAAGAAAAATCATACAACTAAATACTATTTTAAATTTTTGGTTGAGAAAAAGAAAAAAGAATATGTCCAAATGATAGTATTTTTTCATAATACCATTTACAATGGTTTTGTTTTTTTATTGGTCAACTCAATAATAAGTTGACGTGAGTGATAGTAGGTAGTTTTTTAAGCAATATAAAAGTTGGTCATAAAATTGACAATTTGATTAACGTATTTTATTCGTATACTCTTTTCGTCTCATTTTGTATGATATAGTTTAACTGTAAAAATTTTAAAATATGATTTTTTTTGTAACGTTTCAAAACTAATATTTTTAAAATAAATAAATTTTTAAATAGAAGAATACATTTTTATGGATTTTTTTGTCAAATAAATGAAGCCCAACATAAGTAAAAATATTGATAATATTATTAAACATTTATCAAATAATAAAATGTATAACTTTTTTAGACTAGCTAAAATAGAACGTATCATATAAATAAAAATCGAAAAAATATATATTGTCTTGCTTTCCAAAAGTTTAATTAATACTTCAACTTGTGCTCATTTATTATTTTGATATGTGTATTTTTGAAAATTTAGTAGGCCTTTATATATATATTTCTTTTAAAAATTAGTAGGAAACTAAATTATATTTAGAAGAAAATCCAAATAAATATATATTTAGAAGTAACTACTTCTTCACCAAAGTGAAAAAGAAGCTTTCTCCCATGATGATCAAGAAAAGGATAGACAAGCATGCACAATAGACAAATACTCAGGCTATTTATTGAGATGATGCAATGCAAAATAAATGTCACAATCTAAATTATTGAATTGTGTGGATATATATCTACTCGATTTTAATTCGATAGACATATTCTTATCATCTATTCACATCTTATAAAAAATTATAAGAAAAAATCATCAATAAATCAAAACGTAAAAGAAATCATTCTTATTCGCAAATTCTTTTTGACACCTTCAAAAAAGCTAGTCTAAATAGTTACAAAAACTTCTATGCTGAAAACGAACAGAAAATAATTTTAAAAACCTAACTTTCACTCGAAGAAAGAGTAGGTAGAAGGTTGATGATGAATATTAATCATCTTCACATGCATTTCGAATAACTTGAAACATACCTGCACCCAATAAAAAGATGCAAAAAATATAGTATATGTACACCACACGATAGACTTCGACATAAACCGATTCACATAACACATCATAAAATTAACGAGAACAACAAATATCATTATATCACTCTTAACAGTTCCCAATCACACATTTTCCACTAGCCTTGGTCCTTCCAGTTAGATTTAGAATTTCAAATATTATCTAATTAACTTACTCCTAAGTCAGGCCATTAACATCATAGCCAGCTCTAAATAAACAAATAGTAACACGAATTATGAAAATAACATCAAAATATAGCAGTGGGTATGTGTATGTTCCCTTTTCTAGCATAATCTCGATAAATCACAAGTTAGTTTTTTTTATCTGTATATCCATACTAAAAGGTCTTTAATCTTGCTCATTTAGTCATTACCCACGAGAAGCCCTTGAAACAGTCAGATCAGGCCAACGGTCCTGCTCCGCTTTATACTAAGAGAGTGTGATTGGGTCTGACTCCGTTATAGGGCTAATACGCCGAGCAGTTTTTAGGTGGCATCTATCTCCTTTTTTGCAAATTCAAGAGTTGTCATCATTGTCTTTGTATACTACCACCTCCGTCTATTTTTATTTTCATGTTACGCTTTTCAAAGTTAATTTAACTAATTTTTAAAGTTAAATTAAATTAAATTAAATCGATATTTAAAACAAAAAATTTAGATATTCAAAAACTATACAAAAAGTACTATAAATTGCAATTTTTTGCATATCAATACGATGAAAAAATACGTCGTAAAATGTTAATCAAAATTCTTATATAGTTTGACTCTAAAAAAAGAAACAATATCAATTAAAAATGGACAGATGAAGTACTAGCTATTTGTTCACTGATTTGATTGGTGTGGAAAAAGAAAAAATTGTATCGAATAGACCAATGTCCTTTCATATTTTAGGGATTACATTGAAACTATGACATCATATATACTAATAGAAACAAAATTTTCACTTAATTATATTCCGATATGATTTGCGAGACTTTTTATAAACATATCTAAGAAGAGATAATTATGGCTTAAATACTTTGATCTATATATATATATATATATATATATATATATATATATAACTGTAATATTTATAACTTTCCCTATAAAAAATATATGGGTCCTTAGGAAGGCCTAGTCTTAGATCAAGGATAAGATTACGTTTATGTATCAGACTTTTATTTGGCTGAGAATTAAGATAGAATATAATAGTAGTTAATTATGCGGTTTATCTTTCATGCGATAATCTTTAATTTTTGTCTTTTAAATAAGTTGGTTTTAATTTTTGTCCTTAGTAATTAAATTTATGCCTAGTGATTAGCGGGGCATAGGTTTTTTAAGCACATGAAACATGATTTGTGAAATATTATAATACAAAAATATAAACTTATGTTTCATAAAAATGAAAATTATCTCGAGAAACAAAAATCATAGACTAGGATATCCATGTAATAGTGTTGAGTAGTCAGACTTTTAAAACCTTGATAATTTTGATGGATTATTACATTGCTATTTGGTAAAGATAAGGTTCATCTCATGCGTGGACATTAAACTTTGTTCGTTATATTATTAGTAAACTATTTTTCTATCATTTAAAGAAAATAATATATTTGATTTGACCTATGGACAAATATGCAAAAGTACAAGTTTCATGCTTGTTTGAATAATATCAATGAGATTTTTTTATATCACTGCTAAGAACAATGGAATTTTCATAAGAAGACGACATTCCTTTGATGAGAAATAAAAAAGAAATATCGAAAATTTGAGTGTGGAAACTGAACAGATATTTTCAAAGTAACAAAATGAAAAAACAACGATTTGAATGAGATGGTAGCAGAGTGGACTCCTCAATTCTCTCTCACGTCTCTGTAATTTCTTTGAAAAAATATCTATATAGCTTATCGGATTCAATCGAAAAAAGACACGTTATTACATTATTTAAGACTTGACGTAATGTGATCTCTTTTACACAATTCAGCTATAATTGAACAAATAGAGCGTCATTTATATTACTCAATATCATAGCAATTGCTATTTTTCCCCCATTTCTGTTTGGGCCTAATTGTTTTCTCACTCAGCCCAATAGTTTTTTACACACGTCGAAGCCCATGAAGAATGTCAACAATATCTTACATATAATCTAGCTCTATGAACAAATTATGCAAAGTGGCTATTCGGCCTTTTGCTTTACCAAATAATTGACCCAATTTGAAAAAGGAAAAAGACAACTTGTACCTCCAAAAAGGGAAACAATTTACAAGCGTCTGGCTACCTTCTTACTTTCATATACCTTATTTTTAACTACTAATTTGAGTTTACTGTTTGATATCAAAGAGGAAAAAACACTACTTAGTTACCATTAAAGAGTATATATATATATATATACTCCAATGATATCAATAATGGTTCAGTGAATAGAACAAGGAGGGCAATCAGGAAAATAGTTTTGATTGTGGGTCCAATCAAGGTAAATATATTGGGTTGGGTCCAATTTAGGTAAGTACTTGAAAAAATTACCTAAATACACAACTTATTTTATCATATTCTCTAAAATTTTCTACCATTTGAAAAAATTACGAAAATCCCTAATCTCTCCTATTCTCGATACATCACTTTGCATGATGTATCAATCGGATACATTATTTTACGCGATGTATCGATCGAATACATCACTTTACACGATGTATCGGGACGCACATATGCATAAGTCGGATACATCACTTTACGCGATGTATCGGAACGTATGCGATGTATTGAGACGTTGAGTGATGTATTCAAAATAGAGACGCAATGTATCGGACATTGAGCAACATGTGAATTGACATTTCACTAATTAAAAAATCTCAGTAAATGCCCACGCGGTTTAATTGTTACCACACATTTACTATTCCACGTGCGCACTTTTCATCTCTCCCCTTAGTTTAGGAGATGTGTGATGTTCTCTCCGTTTTAATTTACGTAACGCTTTTTATTATAAGTGTTGAAATTATACAATTGATTCGTATAAAGTATTGTGGGTATATATACCGGAAAAAAATATACAACCAAATATAATAAAAAATATATGGAACCAAACACCATAAATGGAAGTTTGTATGTACACAAACTCCGATTCGATGAACTTGGATGAAGTTCCGAAGAGTAGCATGGACATATAGTGCATATCATTGTACGATGTATATGTTATGTATATAATATTGATACACGGATATACATTTGACATATATATGAAATATATAGTCATTCCAACGTCATTAGACTTCTAACAAAAACCAACATAATCATCAGTCATTTCATATATTGGATGTTATATATAAACGTGACATTTAAACTTTATAAGATGGGTTATGTGTTTTTTCGGATTTAAACAAAAAATCTGTAAAAATACAATTAAAATCTTATTGCTCAACTAATACATAATTATATAATGTTCAATTACATCTGCTAAACCATCCTCAAGTTCTGTTTCTTCGTATATTAGTTTTAAATTTTCTGTTTATTAAGTGACTAGAATTCTGCTAAATCTTAGGGACCAAATCTGTGAAATTGGTTTAGTTGAAGGTCATATATACCTAGTCAAACAACACGGGGACTTAAATTAGAATTAAGCAATAATTCAAGGACTAAAGTCATTATGTTCCTTCAATTTTTGATAAACCTACTCCAGTCTAACCTCGTTATAACAGTATTTCACTATACCGATTTGATTTTCTCTAGAATTGTTTTTTCATGTTATATGTTACTTTCTATAACAACATTCTACCTATAATACTAGTGACGCGTACTATAATGTTACACTATTTGTAAACTTATCCCTCTATAGTCATACTCAAATATCATGTTATGATATTTTATAAAAAAATATTTTATATATAAAAATAAAATATTAATATATGTATGGTAATCATAATTAATGTTATGCTCATAATAAATTTCTTACCCTTTTGCCCCTAATAGTAACAAGAAAAATAAACAGTTGATTAAACGTTAAAACCATATGCTTCACAAACAGTTAATTCTTTCTCTAATCTCTAATTAAATTATGATCACATTATCGTGGTCCCCATAGTTCTTCATGTTACACACTTTGTAAATTTCACATGACTATTAATAATAATAATAGATTTTTTTTTTGTGATCGAGAAATTCAATGATTTCAATTACATATGAAAATTGAGTCATATGTTACACATTTTGTAAATTTCCGATGGCCCTTAATAATTATTACCCAGTACGCATGAAAATTGGTATGTTACACATTTTGTAAATTTCATATAGTTCTAAATAAATATAGAAAAAGATTTATTTTTTTATGATAGAAAAATTTGATGATTCCAATTAGGGGTGGGCATGGTATGGTGTATATCAAATTATCATATTCTATCAAAATTTTTGATATCGTAATTTTTGGTTTTATGATATTTGATATGGTATATGGTTTATATTTTAAATTTTTTTGGTATTTGGTACGATATTTGGTATTTAGAAATAACATATCGAATACCATACCGAAGTATATATATATATATATATATTATTATTATTATTATTATTATTAAAATACTAACAAATATGCAATCTAGTATTAGAATAAACTAAATGTGTAGAAGTTAAAACTTTGACTATTGCATTTTGACTGAATGTACGTAATTGATTAATAAAAAGGAGTTGTTTGTACGTTCTTTTGAATATATATTATTTCTACATGTGTAATGTGTTAGTATGATACAATTGAGACCCTTTTATGAATTGTCGAAGTCATAATACCCAATTATATGAGAATATATTAGTCGAAGTTAAACAAACTATGGTTACCAAAATACCATACCGCAAAGTACCAAAACCAAACTTCAAAATACCGAACCACACTGAATTAAAATGATATTATAATGATATATAGTTTTAAAAATCGAATACCAAAGTTACAATATCAAAATTTTAAATACCGTATCATCATACTATACCATGCCCCTAATTCCGACTACGCATGAGAATTGGTATGTTACACATTTTTGTAAATTTAACATCTCTTAATAATTATAGAATGGGGGGGGGGGGGGGGGGGGGGGGGGGGGGGGGGGGGGGGGGGGGGGGGGGGGGGGGGGGGGGGGGGGGGGGGGGGGGGGGGG
>JAJONR010012988.1:0-12473 GCA_029582245.1 Solanum etuberosum | reverse complement strand
AGTAGTATGAAGAAGGGCATTGCAGAGTTTGTTGCTAAGTGTCCAAATTGCCAACAAGTTAAAGTAGAGCACCAAAGGCCCGGTGGTATGGCTCAGAATATAGAACTTCTGGAATGGAAATGGGAGATGATTAATATGGATTTCTTCCTAGTTATTTCAATTTGCGAGATGTTACACTAGTTCCCTTCTCTTAGAACATGTGACACTTGGAAATCATCCCTTCTCTTCCACTCTTTGATCTTCGGAACCTCCATACTAATAGCCCATGGATTGTCCCACTCTTCATCAATCACCTTCTTCATGATTAGGGAGTCAGTTTCCAAAATAAGAGGCATTATATGTTCTCTTATACAATAAGCCACTCCATGAATTGCCAACGCTTCAACACCTAAGCTAGTAGTATTGGCAATGACTCTTGCATTTGCATAGATGATATCTCCCCTACTATCTCTGATGCAGAATCCCAAAGAGCTAGGCCCAGGGTTCCCTATAGAAGAGCTAGGCCCAGGGTTCCCTATAGAAGAGCCATCAGTATTGCACTTAAATGTTCCTTGGGAAGGAAGATGCCACTCTACTAATCTGCACCTCGTCGTAGGTTTGTATATTTCCAACTTCTGTATGATGAGTGACCAAGTGTTAGAAATATCTTTTATCCATGGGAACCTCGCTCTAGCCAAGAGATAAAGGTCCTGATTAATGTCATTGATAACTCTACTTCTTGATATTGAACCTTTATGGATAATGATATTTTTTCTCTTCCATAGATGCCATCAGGCTGGGGCAGCCTGATATAGTGGCTTCAGTCTGGGAGAACAGTCATCTTTCCACCATTGTGTTACATGTTGATTTAACTGAATAAATAGGCCTTTAATATCAGCTGCTGCAACAAAGTATGTCTAGATGCTCTTAGCATAATCTCCTGTTAAGAACAAATGTAGCATAATTTCTTGTTGATATATCTCACAACACCTACACCTGGACATAATAGCTATACCATACTTAGTCAGCACATCGTCCACCCGCAATTTTCCTAAAAAAGAAAGATATTTTGTAAGGTAGACCGGTAACCCACATTTTGCTAAGAAAAACATTGTTGCTCCTCTTTCTATCTTAGTGCTTCCCGTGCACTATTAACTGTGAATTTACCACTGTTAGTAAGTGTCCATCAGGGTTTGTCGCATCTTTTTGTTTGCTCACCCTTTGTTAAGTTGTTGGTAATATGATCAACAAGACAGTGAGGTAGTTTCTGTCTTAGCAACTCATCATTCCATTGCCCTATTCCTCTAAGAAATATATAATTCACTTCTTCTATCATGTCATCTCTTTGAAGATAAATTCATTTTATTGGAACTTTTACAACTAAATAAGAATTACTACATTGAAAACATAATTATTGATTGTCACCACTCACCAAATATATTTATAACTTGCCAAATTTCAAAAATCAAAGAGAATAAATATTGAAGCAAACAAGAGAAGTGAGGAAAATCTTAGAGACATACCATGGTGGAAACAAAAAATATTAAGGATTAATGAAAGTTCACAACACAACAAATTGTTCTTAATCAATCATTAACACAATTCACAAATATATATATTAGAATATGAAAATCACTGTTTTATTGATGAACCCATTGTGTGACATTCGAACAGGGTGACCAAGGCTTGAAAATGTGTCAAATTTAGACAAATGAAAATAAGGAAATTGTTTATACATATTTGATGGTTGGTCAAAATAATTATATTATCAGATATGGTATAGATTAACTCAATCTCGTAGGTGGGGTCTGAAGAGAGTAAAGCGTATACAAAACTTACTTTGAATAGATAGAAAGATTGTTGCATTATTTTTTCTAGTACACACTCTACCAAACGATCCCTATGACTATGAGATTACAATAATGTTTCTATCTATTCAAGGTATGAGTAAGTTTTGTGTACGCTTTACTCTTCCCAGACCCTACATACAAGATTGAGTTAATCTATATCATATTTGATTAGATAATTATTTTTACCAACCATCAAATATTTTAAATAATTTTCCTTATTTTAATTTGTCCAAATTTAACACAAATTCACCCTTTTGTCACCCTGTTTTGAATGTCACGTTAAGGATTCATCAACAAAAGAGTGATTACCAGATTCTAATATACATTTGTGAGTTAAGTTAACGATTGATTTAAGCACAAGTTGTTGCGTTATGATTTTTCATCAATCCTTAATTTTCTTGTTTCCACCATGATATGTCTCCAAGGTTTTCCTTTGTTTGCTTCAATATTTTTGCATCTTTGATTATTGAAATTTGGCAAGTTATAAGTATATCTGGTGACAATCATTTATTGTGTTTTCTATGTAGTAATTCTTATTTGAGTTATAAATTCAAGACACCTGCGCACCTAAATTAATTCCATAAAATATAAGGAAGTAAACATAAGAAAATATATTTCATGGAATATAAAGAAGTAAACATAAGAAGAAGCGAAGAGGATTCATATCTACTATATACCCATAAAAGATAATTTGATCTTGTATATACAAATAATAACATACTTAGTGTAATCCCACAAATGGGTTTAGGGAGAATATGATGTATGCAAGCCTTATCTTTATGTTGGGAGGTCGAAAGTGTTTTCAATAGACCCCCAGTTTAAGAAAAAGTAGATCGAATAAGAAATAGAGAAAGTGAAAAAAAATCATGAAAAAATACTATAGAAATTTGACCTTGTATAAACAATATAATTTTCTTGATGAAGGGATTCAGATGGTAACAAGAGGCTACTAGTTTAGAAAGATAACAAGACAACACACTCCTACTTATTAATCTTTTACCCTAATTTTCCATCCACACCTCCTATATAAGATCATGCCCTTGATAAGTTGGAACTATATTCATGACATGTCTAATTACCTCTCCCCAATACTTCTTGTGCCTACCTCAACCACTCCTAAAACCATTCATAGCCAGCCCCTCACACCTCCGCACTAGGGTATCCGAACATCTCCTCTTCACATGCCCTTATCATCTTAGTCTCGCTTCCCACAACTTATTCTCCATAGAATTCACTCCCACCTTGTCATTGATATCCACAATTATAATCTTATCTCTATTAGTATTATCCACACATTCATTTCAACATTCACATTTTTCTTAATTTATAAAAAATAGTCATTCTCTTCATTTTATCTGTAATTTCTTATATTTAAACACATAACATTCAATAATTAATTCTTGAAAATTACTTTCTATATTCACTTTTACTTGTCATGTTTTGCTTTACGAGAGTCAATTTGACTAATTTTAAAAGTTAAATTGAATTAGATTAATTCAATATTTTAAATTTAGATGTTCAAGAACTGTACGAATAATACTATAAGTTGCAATCTTTCTCATATTAATGTGACAAAAAAGTACATCTTAAAATATTGGTCAAAGTACATACAGTTTGACTTTCGAAAAGCGAAATGTCCTGTGAAAGAGGCTCACTTGGAAGGAGTAATAGAAGAGATAACCCCATTTTCTGTCTTTTATTCATACCACCTTTGATTATCTTCGTTATACTTTGGGTAACTCATCTCTTCATGTAGATTTTATATCTTTAATTATGATTAATTGTTTTAAGTGAGTTAGATGACCTTACTTCACTCGTTAATCTTTTTTTTTTTGGAAAAAATAGGGACGATTGTATCTTGTCACATGGGTCTACTAACAAAATGGATTCTTGTATTATAGTTTTCATTTTGACTGATTGGAAATGGACTATTCTTGACAACCCAGAATTCTATTTTTCTATAACACCTTACTAATTTCTTCTCTTGTCTTCATACGACCCCTTATGTTCCTTCTTATACTTGGTAACTCATATTTTCATATAAAGTTTGTATCTTCCTTATGATTAATTGTTGCAAGTGATTTGTATGAAGTTTTACTACACCCGTTAATCTTTTTTTCTATATATTAAGGTTGATTGGAGGGGCGCTTACCTCTTAGATACAACAATAACAATATACTCAGTATAATCTCACAAGTGAAAGCGAGGTTTGAAGAGGGTAGTATGTACAAAGACCTTACCTCTATCCTTGTGGGGTAGAGATGTAAATTTCTATTGACCCTTGAATTAAAAAAAATGTAACTATCTCATGAAAATATGCAAGTTAAAGAGACAACAAGATAAAATGTACAAAATAAGTATAGCAACAGATACTAAAACACATTGGAGATAAAGTATCTAAGTGATACCTAAATCATACTACTAGAAGTACGAAAACACTTTACTACCTACTAGTCTCCGATCATAATACTCGACCTACATACCTTCATATCTAAGGTTATGCCCTTAGTCAACTGAAGTTGTTCCATGTCCCATCAAATTAACTTACCCCCCCTCCCAATTCTTCTTCAGCATACCCATACCTCTCCTAATTTCTATTACAACTAACCTCTCACACCTACTCACTGGTACATCCTCACACTTCCTATTCATATGTTTGAATAATTTCAGCCGTACTTCCTTCATCTTATCTGCCACAGAGATCATTCCCACCTTGTCTAGTATAACTTCATTCTTAATCATATCTCTCCTAGTATGCCACACATTCATTTGGGTATTTTCATCTCTATTACCTTCATCTTCTGAACATGGACATTCTTGATCGGCTAACACTCTACCTTATGTAATAGCGTTTATCTAACAACCACAATGAAGAATTTATCTTTCAACCTTGGTGACACATTTTTATTTCATAGTAACTTAAAGGTCAAGCTTCATTTCATCCACCCTGCTCTAAATATTATGTGACATCATCGTCAATCACCCCATCTCTTTGAATTATGGACCCAAGATACTTGAAGTCTTAGGTATGACTAATGCATCGATCTTCACTTCTACCTCGACCTTGTGCTCTACTTCATTGAACATGTACTCCATGTACACCGTCTCAATATTGCTTAACGGAAACCTATAAATTCTAGGGCATCTCTCTTAATTTTCATCTATCATAACTCTACTAAACATCTTGTCAATCATTACTATGTATTTGCGAATAACATATACCACAACACTTCTATTTGTATATGTCGTGTCAATTTGTTGATCACTAAGGTAATAAGGAATGGGCTAGAATGGGCTAAGGGATGATCTCTGGTGCAACACGATCACAATAAAGAAGAGTATTAAATCATCTCTTAGTGTTCTATTATGAGTTTTGGCTCCATTATACATATCCTCAATAGCCTTAATGTGAGCCACATGTACACATCTAAACTCCAAACACGTCCTAAGGACCTTAGTAATGACTTTATCATATGTTTTTTCTAGGTTTATGAACAATATATGTAAGTCCCTCTTATCGTACCTATATTGCTCCAACAATGACTTCTAAAGTCGAACGCCTCAGTATTAATTTAAATTGGTTCTCAAAGGTAAACACCCTTCTTTATCCTCTTGTCTAACACCTTCTCCCAAACTTTCATAGTGTGACTTAGCAACTTGATACCCTTGTAGTTAGTGCAATTTCAAATATCACCATGTTATTGTACAATGGCACCATAGTAGGATGTTTTTATTTTTATGGAATTTTAGTCATCCTAAATATGACATTATACGACTTAATCACCTACTTCATATCTGTCTTTCTAAAATTTTCCAAAAATATATCAGGATGTCACCTAGTCGGCTCTCTCTTCCCTTCTTCATCGTACAAATAACCCCCTTAACCTATGGAATATTTATCGATTTATAGTACCCAAATTGCTATGCCTCTTGGACCGCTCTAACTCCTCTGGTATGACATCCTTATCCCTTCTTCATCCAAGAGCTTAAGGGAATATGTTTTCTATCTCCATCTAATGTGTGCCTCTTCTACCAACACGTTTTCATTCTCGTCCTTGATGAACTTTATTTGGTCTAAATCACATGCATATGCTACTGTCTCTCGCGCCTTGGATAGCCTATATACAACTTTTTATCCTCGCCTTTACGCTTGAGCTCTTCATACAAACACTCAAAAGTTGTCAATTATCCATCATGACCACTAGTTTTTCTTCTTTCTTTGACATCTTATACTTCTCCCTATTTCTCATCTTGTCCTCCACATCTAATCTTTCCACTAACACTATATTTGAAACCGTATTGGCTTAAGTTTTTTCTTGGACCTCTTCATTTCACTACCAATACCCTTTTATGCCCACTTGGGTTTCCCCTCGAGATCCCTAATACCTCTCTAGTTGTTTCTCTAATGCATCCAACTATTCTAGTCCACATAGTATTTGCGTCCCTACTACTCCCCCAAGAGCTTTTTAGCCAACTTCCCCTAGTCTCCTAACTCTACCCTAAATAGGCCTCCCCTATCTAATCTTCGGTTTGTCACATGCAACCCTCTTCTTCTTCTTCTTCTTCTTCTTCTTCTTCTTCTTCTTCTTCTTCTGCTTCTTCTTCTGCTTCTTCTGCTTCTCCTTCTTCTTCTCCTTCTCCTTCTCCTTCTCCTTCTCCTTCTCCTTCTCCTTCTCCTTCTCCTTCTTCTTCTTCTTCTTCTTCTTCTTCTTCTTCTTCTTATACAAAATTATTATACAAAATTATTATACAAAATTCATAACAACAAGTTTATGTTGGATAGTAAAATTCTTACTCAGGATAAACTTGTAATTGTTGCATTCACCTCTATCACCATTTCTAAGGATCAAGTAATTTATCTGAGTTTTAGCCAATGCAATATGAAAGGTCACTAAATATTTCTATCTTGATGGAAGCTCGAGTTATCTATGACAACTTTAAAGCATTCATGAAGTCTAAAAGTGAACTCTTCCTTCATACTTATCCTCAAAGTTAAAGTCCTCAAGTACATCATCATAACCTCTTGGTATGTGACCATTAAAATATCCTCCTATTAAAATTTTGTTGGTCTACAAGATACCTTTCACAACTTTGTCCAACTCCTTCCACAAATGTTTTTTTGTCTTCCCCATCCAAGCACGTTTGTGGTGCATATGCATTATTTACATTAAGAGTTACCCTTCCAAAACTAGTTTAATGGTCATCATCATATCATTCACCCTCCTAACCTCCACCACATTCTCCTTGCATTTCCTATCTTCTAAAATGCCTAATGCATTTTTATTCGTCGAGCTTCCTGAGTACAACAACTTAAATCCTCTATATCGATCCTATCCTTGGTTCCTACCTATTTGGTATCCTAGATACAAACTATATTGATATTCATCATCTTAAGAATATTCACTAACTCGATCAACCTCCTCATCAACATCCCTATGTTACAAGACCCAATTCACAATATAGGAACTCTCTTAATACTCTTACCACCCGTGGCCCCAACCCCAACCCTAACTGAGGACACAATCTCAAATTAGCATCATATCAGGAAGCCACTAACGCAGGTAATAGAAACAGTCAAGTGTTAAATAATTAAGCTAGAAATCAACTAAGATGCCAAACAAGAATTAAAATAGTTAGACTAAAAGGCCTATAACGAATTGCAAGCAAGGAAGGTAAAATAACAAAGCAAGAAAGAAAAAAAAATACCTAAATAGAGCACAAACAAGGACGATTGAACTACTTCAACAGAACACATGTTAAGCACCTCGATCGAGTCCACCTTGATAACTATTTCCACTGGAGAACAAATCTAGAAGAAAGGAAACTCTGCAATAAAGAAGGAGTGGATAAACATAGTAAGGAAAAATGAGAGCTGATGAAGAAGAAGTTATACATGTGAGAGTTGAAGAAGATAACAACATGCACATCATCTCTAAGAAGGTTGATGATTCAAAGAACAAGAAATCAAAAGGTAGGATTCCAGATAGCTCCCAGCGGCGACATCTTAGGAGAAGAGGAGGAACTCAAATTAGAAAACCTAGGAAACCCTATCTAAAGGCTTTAGGACATTTTATTACAAAGTTCTTTGGGCTCTCAATGTTTAATTTCAGCTTATTTATTTTTGGGCTCAATTTGAGCCCATTTTGTACAGATTTTCTTCTTTCTTTTTTTAATAAAAAGACCCCCGAGTCGAAATTTGATTTTTATAAAAATAATAATTAATGAACATAGATTACAAAATCAATTCAATATACCTAATAATGACCAAAAGTAGCAGATTAGGAATGCTAAATAGCAAAGCAAGAATAACAAAATTATCTAAATAAAATTACACAACTAGAATGAAAGAACACAGATTGAACAATCAATTCAAGACAATTTAATTCAAAATACCTAATAGAAACATAAAATAATAGAGCTAAAATGTAAAAATTATTAGCCAAGAGAACAAAATATCAAAGAATAATGATAGAACCTCGGTGTAGTCGAGCACTATCCTGATGATGTAAGAACCATCAAACTCATCAAGAGGGTGAGCCAGATAGGTCACCTCAAAACTCATCGGGGAAAAGGCTTTGATTTTGCCGGACGTGTTGCTTTGAAATTCAAAAAACAAATATATACATAGATCTAGAGAGGGGACAAAGGAGCGATATATAAGTAAGGGGCAATCTACGTTGACTGACGCCAGTAGCAAGTAGGAAAATAGAAGGGGTAGAGAGAGAGAGATTGGATGGATAGATGGATGGATGGATGGATATCATATCAGTTCATAAAAGTTATCAAATCAGTTCAACGTCTATTAAATGACTACTTAATAATATTTTTGACATAATCTTTAAAGTGAACAAGTATCATACCAAAATAAACAATAAAAAAATATTTGAATGCAACGAATGCCTCAAACAATTCGATATGACAAAAAAAATTAGTGAAAGTTTTCCTACCTTGAAAGCCTCTAATTAAATTTTCTTATTATAGTAAATAGTTTTCAAGTAATAGAATTATTAACATAATAATCTTTAAAGCTAATAAGTGTCATGACGGAATAACCAATTAAAATAATTCTTTATTACAATGAGTGCTTCAAAACATTCGATACGACAAAAAAGTTTAGTGGGTACAAACTTTCTACCTTGAATAGTCTTAACTGCTTCAATCTTTTGGGATCTACGATTACATTTTTTTTCTGAGACCACATGCCCTAAGAAAGCAACCAAAGCCATTGGCGCATTGGTTAGTCCAAATTACATTACCAAGAACTCATAATGACATATCAAGTCCTAAAAGTCATTTTAGGTATATCCTCATGCCTAATTTTCAATTGATGGTACCTTGACCTCAAGTCAATCTTTGAAAACATCAAATCACCATACAACTAGTCAAAAAGATTATCTATGCGGGGTAATTGATACTTATTTTGGATAGTAACCTTGTTTAATTTCTTGTAGTGTATATAGACCCTTATACTACCATCTTTCTTTTTCACAAATAAGTCGATGGAGAACCCCAAGGCGAAGCACTTGGATGAACCAACAACTTATCTAGAAGTTCGTAAAGTTGGGTTTTAAGTTCTCTCAACTTTTTCGGAGCCATAGGATAAAGAGGAAGAGATATTGGGCGAGTGCCCGACTCCAAATCTATACAGAAGTTGATATTCATGTCCGAAGGCATACTAGGTAGATTCGTAGGAAATACCTCCTGAAATTCTGAAAACATTGGGTTTTACTCAAGAGAAGGGGACTCCTCCCTAACATTCTGATGATTAGCCAAGAAGGATGAACAGATCTTTCCCACTAGTTTTCTAGCCTGAATTAAAGATATGATCTTTGCTGGCGTAGGCCTGTACACACCTTCCCGCTCTAGTCTATCCCTATCCAAAATTTTTAAAGCTATTGTCTTAGAATTACCGTTTAACACAACATAATAAGGAGACAACCAAGGCATACACAAGATCACATCAAACTCCAATATATAAAAAATAACCAAATTTACCAAGTCTGAAAACCCACAAATAATATAGAACATGAATAATACACATGGATCACTACCACAGACTCCCCAATCGGGGTAGAAAAAAGAGTAGGAGAATCAAGAACATCGCAAATCAAGTATACACCCAAGGCAAATTTAACATATACATAAGAATATGTGGATCTCGGATCAAATAAAACAGTAGCCATCTTGTCACATACGAGAATTGTACTTGTTATCACATCATCAGACGCCTCAGCCTCATACTTGCCTGGAAGGCTTAATAATGGGTCCTACCATCAATTCAAACAAGCTCCCTATATATCTATGTCGCTCCCCTCAATTCGTTTCCATTAACTTTGTTTCCACGCCCCCCCTGATTATTACCTCCGCCACCCTGTGGGAGTCCCCAACCATTTCCACCTCTAGTTTCTTTACATAATCAGTCACCTCATTAAAACTCTTCCCTGAAGAATTCATGTGAACAAATCAAAGTTGAAACTCAATATTTATACCTTTAACATATATGTGAATCCCCTCCTCCTCAGTATCTAATAGTTGGGTAGCATAACGAGACAATGCATGGAACTTAGTTCCATATATTGCAACAAACATGTTGCCCTGCTCAAGGGCCATAAACTTGTCCCTCTTGCTATCCTTAGAGTACGGGAAACATATTTTTCTACAAATACGGCATGAAATCGGGCCCAAGTCATCGGAGGAAAAGGTGATCAACGACACTCCATATGAGCCCTCCACTACTGCTTGGCATCACCTACCAGCTAAAAAATAACAACATTCACTCCATGTTGTTCTACAATACCGAAGTTATGTAATCTCTCATAACAATCTAGAATAAACTCGAATGCATCCTCATTCTCTGTACCATGAAATAATGGAGGTTTTAGTTTCAAGAACTTGGTCAATAGCTCATGCTCGATCTCAGTCATGACAGGGCCTAGTATTGGAAAAAAGAATACCTTTTTACCCTAAGCTTCATCAATCCTGGGGTTGTGGCAACAGTGGGATGGACACCCGAAACCTGATTAGTCAATATAGTATGAGTGGTTCTTATACCCACCAATCCCACTCAAGAATGCTAGCACATGCTGAATAACCTTATATGACAAAAGGGGTAGACCTATACCTCCAACTAGTGGTTCCACATCATCCTTATGTACTACCTTAACCTCCTCTTTAACATTATCCTGGGTAAGGGAGGGGCGCCGTCTTTGTCTCAGCCGCTGCCTGAGCTCCACCCCTGGTGGGTGTTGCTCTCCCTCTGACCCTACCCTTGACCCTTCCTCACCCTCACTACTAAAAAACTGCTGAAAAACGACGGCCAAAAGCGACGGACTGCGTCGCTTTTTTGGTCAAAATAGACGGACAGATGATTTTTTTTTCAGAAATTTATTTTTAACAAAAGAGACGGTGTCCGTCGCTTTTCTGGAAATTTATATTTTGAAAATCCCAGAAAAGTGTTGGACTAAAGGACACTGTCCGTCGCTTTTCTGGAAATTAATTTTTTGAAACACCCAGAAAAGCGTTGGACTAAAGGACTGTCGGTCGCTTTTCTGGAAATTATTTTTTTGAAACACCTAGAAAAGCGACGGACTAAAGGACCCTGTCCGTCGCTTTTATGGAATTTAAAATTTTTAAATACCAGAAAAGTGACGGACTAAAGGACCCTTTCCGTCGCTTTTATGGGTTTATTTGAAGAAAATAATACAAAAAAGCGACAGACAAAACCACCTTGTCCGTCGCTTTTTTCTGCAATTTTTTGACAGCAGTTTTTTCTGCTGCCCACCTATAAATATAAATCAATTCAATTCATATTGACCAGCCCAATCAAATAAAATATAATGTAAACATCATACACAACATATAAAACAACAAACTGAAATCAATCTTCAAAAATATCTAAATCACAATACAAAAACTTATAAAGTCATTCAAAATGTGTTTCAAAATTTTAAAAAGTTCATAAAAGAGACCTAAACTAGGGAGTGCGATTTACAAAATAATCATCATCCTCACTGTCGTCGTCGGTGTCCTCGGCAGCCGAAGATATAGTAGGTCGACGAGCGAGGTTCAACACTTGTTCTTTAATTTGCTGAACGGTCGCACTCATGCTTTGTCGTTCAGCTACTCTTCTCCGCTCAGACTCTACCAGTGCCAATGTAAGTTGTGCTATTTGATCCGACATAGCAGCAATCTGAACACCGTCAAGTGCCTCGGCTTGACGTGACGATCCAATACCTTGTAAGCCTGACTAGAGTCATCTTACATCGTTTCGAGAGCCTCGACCATAGACTCTACCCTTGTGTGTCCCCCCTACCACTTTTTCTGTCACAATTTGGCTAGATAGTTCGGGTGTCATTTGGACCGAACTATCTAGATTCTCATTGACGTACTGATGAAACTCATTCTACATATTAAATATAAAAATTAACATCAATATATATACATATCATAAATATATTCACTATTAATATATATTATTCATATTAAATTAAATAACTTACAAAATTTCTTTCGGCCCTTTCCTCCACCCACACATCCGGATCTGACTCATTTTCTTTCTTCTTCACATGAGTCTTCTTGAAAACCTCCGGTACAAGGGGAGTGCGCCCCATTTCTTTTTCCTATAAATAAAAATGAAATTTATAT
>JAJONR010012987.1:0-14875 GCA_029582245.1 Solanum etuberosum | reverse complement strand
ATTCTTTTCTCATTAACTACCTCCTTGGTCCGGCAAGTAGCAACGAGGTGAGTTCTAACGTTGCGCACCGTTAAAAAGACTTCTAAGCGAAAGAATTAACAATACATGTATAAACACTATTCAAGAATTACTTAATTATTATTCATACTTTGTTAATTGCTCATGGTTCCCACAACCCTAGTTGTGGATTTAGCTACTCATGCTTGAAAGAACACAATTCATAATTGGGTAAAGAGAATTCATGAACTTACGATTAGAGTGGAAGAAACCCGAAATCTCCAATTGAATTTCAAAGAGAAAATCTTATAAACCGAAATTTGGAAATTAAATTGCTAAAGTTTGCAAGTTAATTCCCAAGAAAATATCAAGAAATAAAAGTAAGCAATAGTGTCTAACCCTTAAAATCGAGGTTTACATACCCTATTTATAGAAAAACATATCCTAAACAAAAAGGAAACAAAATAAGGAAATAAACTTTCTGGACGCGGCTTTGGTCGACGACTCGACCTACGGACCGTGGGTCAACCTACGATCCGTAGGTCCCCTCCGTTGGTCAACACTTAGACTTTTTCTGCAAGACCTGGAACCTTCAACTACCAGTTCATCACTGACGGACCGTAGGTTGACCTACGGTCTGTGGGTCCTCTTCTGTGGCTTCACACTTAGGATTTTCATCAGGTAACTGAACTTCGACTCTCTGAACACCTTCTATGGACGTGCAGGACGGCCCGTAGGTTGCTTCGTGGTTCCACACTTGGTCAGACTTCCCTGATGCTCCCATCTACGCCCACCATCGACGGACCGTCATAGGACTTACGGTCCGTAGGTTCCTTCGTGGGTGGCTACTTCTACACATTTTTCAGCTGTTATTTCACTAAATCGCGTCCAAGTCTATTTGCTGCAAACATGGCACAAAAACATTATTTCCAATACAAAATGGCCCTAGACACACACAACTCTTAAGTGAAATGTATCAAAAATATCGTAAACTCACGGTATATCAGTCACGATCCGACACACTAACTGAGATCGGATATCACGTACCGACATACATATTGGATCGGATGTCACGTACCGACTTACAAATTGGAACGGGTGTCACGATACGACACACTAATTTGGAACGGATGCCACGATCCGGTACACTAACAGTTTGGGTATGGGTTCCATGAGAGGACCATTGACTTGTTATATGCATGTGTATTATTGAAAAAGGTAGAATTGTACATTGATCCTGAAATGATATTGATATTATATATATTTGGTATATGCATGTTTACTGTGTTGTGATTACTTGCTTATATTGCACTTATTGGGATAGCCGCGTGATCCTACCAGTACACTGTGGTTGTGTACTGATACTGCACTTGCTTGTTCTTTGTTGAGTACATGGCATCTTCAGGCGGCTATTGATAGACCTCAGCTAGGTGACTTTTGAGTGTGACCGGATTCAAGGGTGAGCCAGTTCTTTCAGGCTGCCATGGATCTTTCTTGTTTAAGTCCACTCTTTTCGGACTCAGACTATTTATTTAAGGTGTTTGTTTAGTTTCGGGGTTGTACCCCTTGTTCTTAGACTTGTCGTTCGTAAAGTTTTGGTACAATGACTTTCAGGTTTTAGGGGTTGTTCTTCCGCATTAGTTTGGCTAGTTTATTTAAACCTTTGGAGTTTATGGGAACTCTATATAATTTCTACATTTAAACTTGCTTCCGTATCTTTAAATGTGTAGTATTTTGGTTAAGGCTGCTTAGTTGGGTTGTAGTAACGGTTCTCCCACAAGAGGGTTAGTGTGAGTGTCAATCACGACGGTCTGGGTCGTGATATCCTCGATCTTGCCACATGAGTGAAATACACCCCTAAAATCTCGTTAATTTTAGGAATATTTTCAACACATCTCTCTCCTTTTTATTATTAGCTCATGCTTCTACAAGAGTTTGAGATCACTTGTTATGTCAAGTGGCAGGGGTTATTAGAGGTGTATCTAAATTTAGTTAGTTAAATAAACACGTATTTTTAAAATGGTCAATAATTTAAAATATGTATTAATCATTTACGTCAAATTCAAAAACGTTTTTAAATATATCTCTTTCAAATTAAAATACCACTTGCCGGCAATAAGAACTACTGGAGGACCACAATAAAGCATTAAAATATGGACAAACAATACCTTAAATTCTCCGCTCAGCGATCTCTGTCTCTATGACTCGGCGGTTCTACTCGAGTGAGTTAATAAGTAGTTTATATTTTATTTATAATATTAATTACTTTTTAAAAAAAACATTTTCTAGATACATTAATATGGATAGTATTATAAATATTCATATTAATTATTAATATATTTTAAAATAAACAAGTAAAAATGAATCGCGTAGTAAACACTCTTCTCATATATTCTAACTTTCGTGTTGATCTTGAGAGAGCAACAAAAGAACTTAAGTGGGAGGGTTTTGTGATGAATAATCTTTCAACTTCAACGTGGAATAATTAAAACATCTTTTCAATTCCAAGATTAAGATTTCTTCCTATTTTTTAAATTTCAATCTTAAATTTTTCACGTAAAATATTAAATATTGTTAAAAGTAAAAAAATATATAAAAAAGCTCTCTTCAAAACAAACTAAACAGAAAAACTATAAGACATTTCTGGACAGAGGAAACACATGTACTGCGTATAACTTTTTAAATACAAAAAAAAAAAAAAAGTTTTGGAAAAAAGAGATAAAATTAAAACTCAAAGCGTGGGCCGAAACAATGAATTAATTTTTTTTGAAAAAGTACGGCAAAAAGGCAATAAAAGGGACTAGTGAAGAAAAATAAAGGAGGCATAATTAATTGAAAAACGAATAAAGGAGTGTAGTGTGGGCAGAGGTAGATGAAAATAATAAAAGTCATGCATATATAGGGGCTATTAATAATTAAATACACATGCATTCAATATTTCTTTTCTAAAAAATAAAATAAAACTGCGGATGGGAAAAGGGAAAACGGAGGATTTATATAATTTAAAATCATGATTCTAAATTATATGTTTAAACACAGATTCAAAGTCACCATTTTGAGTGTGTTTGATTTAGAAGAAATATATTTTCTAATATTCTCATTAAAAATAAGAAAAATGAGTTCTTTAATAAACATAAAGAATAAAAGGTTCATGTATATCATTTTAAGTTCATTGTCTCTTTCTAGCCGGTCCAACAATCCCAATCCCCCGATCATTCTAGTCATGACCACCGCTCACGAACCCTCACTCCTTAGTACCGTATTTCTTTTACATATTTGAGATAACTAAAAAAAGGTTACTTATATATCAAACACATATAAATACAAATAAAAGATCTCATTCATTTTTAAATAAATTAATTTTAAAAATAATATTTTTTGCTCCGTATAATTTACACATTTTTATATTGAATGTCCAAACGCAAACTAAAAAAAATAATGGGGCGAGGGACAGTGAACGTGGGAGATGGAAGCCCCCTTGGGCAAGACTCGACGGTGGATGAGCCACGACTATGTTTTAAAACAAATGAGTACGTGGCATCTTTTAACACCGCACACGTCTCTATCTGTCTCTTTCAACATCTTTCAACATGCAATTTTTAGCAATCTCCCTCACTTTTTTGAAAAAATCCCGGCTAATACTTTTCCGTCCTTTTTTAATTGTTATATTAGTTAACGCGGAGCTAAGCTAGTAGGGCTGAAACTTACGATCTCAAGAATTTTAGCAATTTTTTAATCACTAGACTAAATCTTCAATTTGTTCTAAGAGGTGTCAATACTTGTATATATATTTATTAAACCAAAATTTTAGCTCTATATACGATGTAATTTTCCAGCAAAGGGGTGTCGCAAGGGTGGCTCCGCCCATGCATGTTGCGCTTTCAAAAGTCAATTTGACTAATTTTTAAAGTTAAATTATTAATTCGATACTTTAAATTGAAATTGTAGATATTCAAAAACTATATGAAATGTAGTATAAATTGCATTTTTTCCGTATCAATATGATGAAAATATATATATAATTAGAATGTTAATCAAATTTCTTATCGTTTACTCTAAAAAAGAAAACTACGTTATTTGATTGAAATTTGAAAATAATAATATTTAAAATTAAAAAAAGAAAAAAAAATATTTTTAGACCAATTTGAGGGTATCGAATATGTTTAACCTTAAAACGGTTCAATTAAATTTATAGAGTTCAATCAAGGACACATATATGGATTATAAGATAGTCATAAACACGTGATTTGTATACTATAATTTGATTAATTAATGGACAAAGTAAAATGAAATAAATAGAATTAAAACGAGACAATACGTTAAGTAAATAGAATTAATAGATTTCAGATTAATTCTATTTACTTAACGTATTGTCTATTTAGTCATTGTAAATCATCGCATTTTTATTCATTTATCAGTAACATATACTATTATATTATGTTCTTCAAGTTCTTGAACTTAATTTGTTCTACATTATATTTATAAGTAAAACCATAGAGAGCATTATCTATAGATTCGCCAGACCAAATTTGGATTAGCATAAAAAAGTCTTATATTTGGCATAAAATATTTTAATTATGAATGAAAAAATATTTGTCAGTCCACTGCGTTGTGTTAACATCAACATCTCTTTTATCAAAGAGTGACATACAATGCAATGCAAAAAGCTTATTAAGTCAACCTTTGGTACGTTAATAAGTTCACATAAAATTAACTAGACTAAAGTGAAGAGTGGGGTCCATTGATTTGTGTTGTCTCTCTATTTATTGTCATTTCTATTGGTGATGAGACTAATTTTCATTGCCTTCTGCCTCTCCAGTTAGTAATAATGGGAAGAACACCTTGTTGTGAAAAAGTGGGTATCAAGAGAGGCAGATGGACTGCAGAAGAAGATCAAATTCTCACTAATTATATTCTTTCTAATGGAGAAGGCTCTTGGAGGTCATTACCCAAAAATGCCGGTACGATACCTACTAGCCTTTTATTCTAATCTATAAATTTAAATCATTCTTTTCTTCGTTTAACATTTTTGATATCTTTTTTGAAGGATTATTGAGATGCGGAAAGAGTTGTAGACTAAGATGGATTAATTATTTGAGGTTTGATCTCAAGAGAGGGAACATTACTTCTCAAGAGGAAGATATAATCATAAAGTTACATGCAACTTTGGGTAACAGGTAATTAGTTAATTCCTTAATTTGACTTTTTAACTTGCTAATTAAACCACTCATTTTGTTTCTTTTTAGTCTTGGTTTGGAAAAAATGTCACCTTTAGACTTCTAATATCATGACATATGTTTAAGATCAAACATATATATATATATATGTATTTTTTAAAAATATCTTAAACTTCGTATCCTATACCATCAATATGTAAAATAAAATTTTAAGTTATAAAAGTTATCAGAATAATTTGGTGCTCCAATCTAAACCCTATTTCTCAGCTATTTTGGTGTGTGAATAGTGTTACACCAAATTTAATGTAAAATTTTCATCAAAATCATTACTATTCATCGATATCTTATAGTGTAATGGATTTGAGCTAGAGAAAGAATAAAATAATATTTTTATAGGATAAATAATATTTCCCCCATTTATAAAAAAATGACTTACTTATGTTTTAGTCTTTTTGAAAGAGAATGCTCTCTTTCCCATTTCAGCAACACTTTAATTTTAGTTGTCCACATGTCACGTTTAAAATTACAAGATTCAAGAGTATTTTAGTATATTTGACATAACTTTAATTTGGGATCAAAAGATTGAAAAGTTTTTATTTTTATTTTCTTATTGTCAGATCAAACTAGATCATTCTTTTTTAAACAAATGGAGTAGTATAATGGATTGGAGTTAATTTCCACCATTTTGGTGTAAAAATAGTCTTTTAAGGTTGGAGATGCCTAACAAATAAAGTGAGATCAATGCAATATAACTTAAATTCATCACATAAAACGGATGAATTTTTTTCTTCCTTTATATCGTGTTTACTCCACTTTATAGTAATGTTTGCCTGGGAAAAAAAGAAAAGAGTTCTGTACACTTTAATTTGTAGGGCATTTTTTTGTACATCCATTTGTGCTAATTAATGAATTAATAAGTTAATTAAATTGGTCCCCTCAAGTAAGTTTAATACTCTCTTTTTTTCCACATGACGAGTGACACATACATGCTTTAAAAGCAATTGATCTTCTCAATTCATCCTTTCTATTATTAGTCCTATACCAACTTTAGAAAATTAACGGTGACAATTTAAAGTATATTTTTAAACTAGAAAACGTATCCTAAGTTGGATGTATGCACATATATATCAACCATATCAAATAATTCCAACAAAGAATTTTTTTTAAAAAAGTGTGTTAGTTGTGACATTAAATATGATGATTAATACGTATACCATCTTTCTAGTTTCTAACATCTTCTAGTGTCATCGACTTTTTAAAATTACAGATGGTCTCTAATAGCAGGACATTTATCAGGTAGAACAGACAATGAGATAAAAAACTATTGGAACTCTCATCTAAGTCGAAAAGTTGATAGCTTAAGGATACCAAGTGATGAGAAGTTGCCTAAAGCCGTGGTTGATTTGGCTAAAAAGGGTACATTGAAGCCAATTAAACATAGTAGAAAATCAATTAGTCGATCCAAAAATAAAAAGCCAAACTTATTAGAAGCTAAAGAAAATAGTACTTGTGGACCTTTGAGTGGAATTGTTCCTATGCCTTCTACACCAAACATGGAAAAAGAAGCATTGTGTAGTGCCATGGAATTAATGCAAGAAGATGTAGCAAAGGTAGAGGTGCCAAATTCTTGGGCAGGGTCTAAAGAGGCCCAGGGAAGCCTTAGTTCAGGTACAAATTTCGGTGTTTTGACTATTTTTTATTGTGAAATTTGATTTAAAAAAAATAGTTTTTGATATTAAAGTGAAAAATGATATTTAAAATTTGTTGTAGTTGTGTTTGGTCGTGAATACAAATTAGAGTTGTTTTGAATTATTTGGAGTAAAGAAAAAAAAAGATTCGAAATTTTATAGCTAAATATGATTCTCTGAGTTTTAACTATGGAAAAAAGTGGGGAAAAAAAATATTGTCTGTCACACTCTAATAGTTCTTATTTATAAATTAAATACTTGAATTTTGATTTTCAATAATAGGTATGACGACATAGTATTAATATATTGAAATATGTGATTATTTTATCGGAAAATTTAATTTTTGTGTCTTGCCTTTCTTTTGAAACGTCACTTCCTATATTTAGTACTTTTTAAATCCAACATCTATGGGTCAACCATGCGAAGTACTTTTTGTTATTTTTAATTATTAGGCAGAAATAATTGAATCTAGTACCTCTTGTATGTACAATTTTTAACTATAGCAATAAATATATATATATATTTTAATTTTTTATATATATATATATATTTTTGTCTGAGCAGATAGTGGTATGGAATGGCCAAGGCTCGAGGAGATTATGCCAGACGTGGTGATTGATGATGAAGATATGAACGCAAATTTCATTTTGAATTGTTTAGAAGAAGAAGTAATGAGCAATATCGCAGGGAATAGTTATTCATGTATCGAGGAAGGTAATAAAAATATATCAAGCGATGATGAAAAAAGAAAATTATTAATGGATTGGCAAGATGCTGATGAATTAGTATGGCCAACGCCACCATGGGAATTAGAAACAAACTTTATTCCTAGTTGGCCACAATGGGACGATACTGACACTGATTTACTTCAAAATTGCACCAATAATAATTATGAAGTAGCAACAACAATGGAAATTAATAACCAAAACCATAGTGCCATTGTCTCTTGGCTTTTGTCTTAGAAATATATTATGACATTATATTGCTTTTGAATATATTACTCAACTCTTTTAGTTTCGTGTACTTGGAATGTGGAAATTGGAATGACTAGTTTATGATAGTTCATGTACATATTTTAAGTTTCATGTCATTGTTTAGAAATATCGTCAAGTCGATTAAAATATGTATGAATTGATGTAGTAATAAATGCTATTATTATTTTTTCGTTCTAATTGAAGTGTCTTAATTTTTTTTTTTTTTATAAACACGGATATTATATTAATAGCTAATATGCTTCATTACAGAGTAGTGGTTGCGGGGCCTGAAGATGGGGGTGGAGACTAGAAGTAGAACTATTACAATATTCCGTAGTAGGCATTGAACTGATAAGACAAACAAAAAGAGTTTCCACTTTGTCTGCTTCCACTGGCTTTGAAACAAACAATGGCTGGACTTCCAAATATTTGTAAAAGTTTTCTTCCTTCATTTTGGCCCCCTATTTATGACCTTTCAATTACATATAAATAGATATTTAAGTTTGTATAAAATTGAAAAAATAGATACATGCATTCTATGTGGCATAATACATATAGGATATTATATAGAACATAAATTATTATGCAAAACATATATGACTATTTGTTCAATTCTTTACGAAAAAAACATTTAAGCAAAAAACATATTATTAAAAATAGACAATCAAATTGAACCAAATAAAGTACTACATAATTTGCCTTTTATAATACATTGGCAAATTAAACAAGAAATAATACGTGAATATGCTCATAAATTTGGTCTCATTTAATATTTATGTGTAAGGAAATACTAAAATTTATATAAAGTTATAAATAGACATATATGTCATATGTGACATTATAGAACATTACGTAGAGTGTAAATTATCACATAAAATGTGTATATCTACTTATTCAATTCTTTATAAATCTAAGTAATTATTTATTTACCTAAATAATTAAAAATTATAAATATCAAATTAAATAATACATTTATATATTATGACACCGAATAATTATATACATGCATATAAGTCAAATGTTTGTTGTCACTTGTCCTTGATTCATGCATGACAATATATAAATTATTACTGCACCTCCTGCAGTACCTTGGATGCTGGAACTTGTCAATCAATATCGGTCAAATCATATTTTAACTGACAACCACAGTAAAATATATTCATGATAAAGATTGAACGAACTACAAAATATCATTAATATAATTTGTACAAATATTATATATTATACATATTAATAGACAATTCAAATTAAATTATAATCATTAATGATATAATTACATAAACATTACAGAATTATTCAACTTTCAAAATTATTACATTGCTCTTGTAAATGTTTTATTAATGCATTACGGAATTCAAATTTAGCAATTTTGTGCATTCTAATATTTAAATTATCATGTTATATATTATCATATAAATTTTGTGCATTCAAATAATAATAATTTTAAATTATATCACTTAAATTGCTGAAAATTAAAATATTATTAAATTGAAATGAAAGTAGTATATATTAGATAATATATTTTAAAAAAATATTATATTACATTAAAAAGAATTAGGAATATTAGAGATTTATTTAATGGTCTTATATGATTTATCATATGTTAATTACAAATAGTATATAATAAAAATAATAATAAAATAATCAAAAAATGAAATATAGAGTGTCAATAGTAGTACTCCAAATGAGAACTACTATTTACCTTTCTATAAATATAGAGAGAGAAATAGAGAGTACTTGAAGAGCCTATTCTCTATTTTACTCTCTACCGTAAAATAAAGGTGGATTGGAGATGGTCTAAATCTTCATTTATTAGCTTCCTCTGTTTTTTTTTTGTTTGGAAAATAAATAAGAGAAAGTATATAAAAATATCAACGTTTTATATATATTATAATTAATTGAGATTTATTTTCACTTTAAATTGTAAATGCTAAAAGTATCCACACGTGAATGGGGATGCTATACGAAGAAAATATGCTAGAAAAAATGATGTGATTTTAAAGTATTAATTAATCGCATTTGGATAAGTACGTTTTTTTAACTTTTCAAAGTGAATATATATTGGTTATATTCGATCGATTAATAGATTTGATGTTTTTTAACCGTCAAACTTTGATATATGCCTAAACAATCATAAGTCATACAATCAACCTTTTTACCATCTTTGATTCTCATTGTTTTGTTTCATTTCAATCATGAACATTGCCTAATTGTATTAGTTCATATAAAGTTGGTCTTACTTCTTAAAACGGCTTACACTTCACATGACTTACTTAGGTAATTATAAATGTGCAACTATGTAGATACATTTTTTGCTATATCAAACTTAGAAATCATTAAAAAAATAATAATGTTTTGTCCTTAGTGCTGAACATTGTCTTCATCACAAAAATAGACTAAAAATTATATTTTAATAAATTCAAATTATCGATCATAATTGTTTTTTCCTTTAACCTAAATTTGAAATCTCTAATCTTCTAAATAGAGTCACCATTATAATGACTTTTCCTCAATCGTAATTTTATTCGTATGATTTTTTAATCACATACTTAGTTAGACTTTTCATAGTTGAAGTCAACATATTATCATTTGACTTACATGCATAGTCGATTAGTATGATTTCACTAAAAGAATAATTATCTAACAGTATATATCTTTATCATATGTGAAGAATTTTTCTATTATATATATAATGCTTCTAACTTTTCTTTATTGTTGCTTAACTATTGCAACATATACATATTAATGTCAATGTTTTGGGTCAAAATAGAATGTTTTCTAAGAATTTTCAAAGTCATTCGTCTTTTTAATTCACTTAATCTAAAATCATAAATTCACACTCAATTATTGAGCTAGTGATGCATATCTATTTGGATGACTTCAAGACATTGCTCCTTCATAAAAATATATCCACTTGTGAATTTAATTTCAATTAATCCAATTTACATCACCATACTCATTAATAATCTCAAAATATTAATTATAGTGCAAAGCACAACTTAAAAGTTAGGATATATCAAAAACTAATGACTACACTTAAAATAACATCATTTATTGTAATAAAACTAATTTTTAGCGGTAATAAATATACACATTAACAAAGAGTGATAAAGTTTTTACTGACATTAGTTAACTGTCATTGGATCCAATGTCGCTATAGATTTGAGGGACATTTATAAAGAGTGCTAAATGCCGCTAAAAATTGTAACGACCCATGTTGCCACGTTATTGAGAGGGTTGGTAGAGGCCTCTCAAAACTGATTCAGAAGTAATGTCATCCTTTATGATAATGATTTCCTAATGATTAAGGCAAATGGTAGATAACAATTTCTTAGGAATAATGGTTCCGTGAGAGCGTGCCATTTTTTTCTTTTCCAGTTTGTTCTTATAATTACCAATTCACTTTTGATAACATTAGTATATGTAATTGAATAATAGGTGTATTATATTATATGAATACCATTAAAATTATGATATTTGAAGAAATTGAAATTTAACCCTAGGTTTGAAATTTAAGAAGTATGAGAGTTGATATACTAATTAGCATCAAGATTAGAAACTTAATTATAAATTTGGACTTTACAACTTATAAGTGATTGTTGGGATATAAGGTAGAAGTATATCAATATGGATGTCAACAGGCCCATTTACTTACAAATAATGCATATTTGATAGATTGGAAAGGCTTTGAAGCTTTACAAAAAGGAAAGGTGAAATCTTGAAGAATTTGTGGCACGTGTTCGACTTTCGAGGTATGTTAAGACTTTCCAGACTTTGTTGAAGGACATTTTTCTAATTAAAGATTAAAAATGGAATAGACAATGGGTAAGGGCAAAAGATAGGGGTCTCGTACCAATGGTGTGACGGGCGTTGATACGAGTACCAGTGTTATTAAAGGGAAAGTTTATTACTATAATATGATAGACTGTAATTCAAGAATGCCAAAGCATATGGGCATTATCTGATGTATTTAGTGACTTGATTTCTTTGTGTGGTTGTGTTTCTTTATTGAACCCATATAATTGTGATAATTGAGGTGATTATATGTCATAGCGACATTTGATTTATTGAGATGTTGCATCATCCCCTTTTATTGATATCATATTCTGTACATGCATTGACATGAGATTGAGTATGAGTAAAGGTCTAACACATGGAGATCGTCCTTGTGAGGAATTGGTTATGATTATAAGTTGGGCACATGGAGATCGTCCGTGCTGGGGATTGTGTATTTTATGATAGTGCATTGAGATCGTCCGCATAGACACGTGGAGATCGTCCGTGTCGGTATATGGACCTCGCGAGTCCCCCATGGGTCATGAACTCTCGATGTATTTCCGAGGAGTATCATGTATATACGGTTGAGAGAGTACTTGGCATCTGAGGCATATCATTTCATAGTGTCACATTGCATTGCATCTCATTACATCCCTCATTCTTGTTGATTATGTACTTATTTGGTGGTTGGACATTACGTGAAATTTGATTGTCCCTATTGATGAAAACTTGGTTGATAAATATAATATAGACTTGTAAAATTAAAGGATTCTTTTCTTATATATTCTTGTCACTACTTCTTCGTTGTCGGTCTATGAGATATACTGGATACACGTGGTTTCGTATTCATACTACACTTGCTGCACTCTTTTGTGGTGCAGATTGGATTTCAATTTCGAGCGCTTTTCGTGGAGCTTTCAGAGCTGAGTTTTGAATTATCTTGGAGTTGTGGTGAGCTACTTGGCTGTTCCGTGGCCCACACCTCCCTCTATGTATTTAGTTACCATTTTATTTTAGTATTTAGACAGGATATTCCTCATGTCTAGCTTTGTCATTTAGTTCCAGACTTGTATCGTAGTTTAGAAGCTCTTGTACTTATGACACTAAATCTTGGGGTGGTATTTTAGGTTTCCGCATGTCATACTTGTAAATGACTTAGTGTTTGGATATTGTGTTTTTGCTTATCTTTCTATTTTAAATATTGAATTGAATTGGTAAAAGTATTGGGTTGGCTTACCTATCGGTTGGGAACATAGGTGCCATCACAACTTGTGATTGGCTTACTTATCGGTTGGGAACATAGGTGCCATCACGACTTGTGATTTTGGGTCGTGACAAAAATATATTTTTAGTGACAATTAAGACATCATCGTTAATTAATTGCCGCTAAAAATTATTTTTGATGTAGTGATTGTTATATAATACTTGTGAATGTTTGACATCAATTGTGACATTCATAACCCAACAAGTAATACATTCACCAATGTGAATATTCAATCTACAAGGATTTTTATTATAATTATTAGTTGATTCTTTATTTTATAAATCAATGAACTGTCTTTTCTATATAATTTTTTTTTTGTCTTTCAACAAACATTTTTTATTATGAAAAGTTATAATCTTACAGGTGACATTCAATCATAAAATAATATAATATAATATTTCAAGTGACGTTCCTTCATAAAATTACATCTATATTCAACCACCAAACTGAGTAATTCAATCAATTGTAGTTCTTATTAAGACAGAAGAAATTATGTGAAAATTTCACTACATATTACATCAATATCCACTAAAGACATATATTATGGAGTATACATAATACAATAATATCAATAAACAACCTTTTTTGTGTCTAACTTTCCTTTTAAAAATTTCTATGGTTAGTTATGTATATTTTTTCATAGTATAGAATATAGATGCCTTTTTATTTTCTTGGTTATTGATCAAATCTTTTAGAGTCAATCACGTTTTTTCTGATAATATGTGTTGTAAAACTATTTTTTATTATCAGTGTAAAGAAGTTAAAACTCTTTTCTTTTTCGTCCTAAGCTATTTCTCCCTCCTCACAAAGGGTTATTTGATTTTGTGTTCTATTATAATTTCTTTTTAAGAAGATTTATATCAAACCTTACGAGGGATTTTTTTATTTTTATATGTAAAACAGTATAAGATTAAAAATGAAAATTAATTTTTTTTTGTAGGATATAGGCCACCGAGTTTAATTCATTTTCAGGATTGGTAAAATATAAAAGTAGCTTTTTTGATGCTGAAATATGTTAGATCTTTCTTTTGCAGTTGGTCCATACATGAGTATTTAATACTCCCTCCATCCACTTTTATTTGTCATGTTCCATTTTTCAAAAGTCAATTTGACTAATTTTCAAAGTTAAATTAGATTACATTAATTTGACATTTCAAATAAAAAAATTTAGATATTCAAAAACTATACGAAAAGTACTGTATATTGCAATTTTTTGCATATCAATATGATGAAAAATTACATCATAAAATGTTGGTCAATTATTTTATAGTTTGACTCTAAAAAATAAAATTATAACAATTAAAAATAGACGGAGGTAGTATGTATGTGCTAATAATGGAATATTCTTTCATAAGTTAGGTTTCAAACATAAATGATCAAAAAATGACTAATTATAATTCTATTAGTTTTTTTTTATGATGATGGTGATGCATTATTTGGGTCCATTTTTATGCACGCTAGATTTTCTAATACACCGTGAAATTTTTTGTTATTAGAAAAATGTCTGTATTTAGATTTTAAGAATGGAGAATCTCTCGTTAAGAAATATTTTACTTTATTTTAAGTGTTCATTTGACTCGAATCAAAATTAGTGATTGTCAATTAAAATAATTTTTTTATTTGTCTATTTTAATAATTTGAGAGAGATTTATTATTAATTATTCTTATCATTAAATAAATATAGAAAATATAAGGACAAGAATTTCACCTGGGCTACAACACCTTATTCTGATAAGGGTGTCCAAAAAATCTTATTTAATCACTTCGTGTATCATATTACTTATAAATACAATATTATTTTCCGACAAAGGTTGTCCAAACTATAGGGTAGCTACGCCCCTGCACGCACGACATGTTACAATGGACAAGCCTTGATCTGCTATGATTTTGACCTGTCTTATATTGTTTTAGCATTTGTTTTTTTTTTTTAAAAGGGGGGGGGGGGGGGGAGATGTTTAAATATGCCATCGGATTTTGAAAAAAGACTTATCTATGGAA
>JAJONR010012986.1:0-12463 GCA_029582245.1 Solanum etuberosum | reverse complement strand
CCCAAAACTCATAACTTGCAAAATTTCAGATTTTGCTATTTCCAATTTAGTTCTTTTTGGAACTCAAGGTGCTACATCTAGTGACCTTAACACTTAGGGAATTTTAAATTCCTCGGTAAAATCCTACTCACAACGAACGATGGTTAGATTCTTAGCTCAAAATTTTTTTTGGGGTGTTACAGTATATCACAAAAGGAAAATTAGTCACGTACTATATTTTATATTAGAAGTAGATGTTTCATATGTTCAATTGCACAATTGAACAAAATTAATCTGAGTGTCTAAATGAATTCAGTTGATAAGTTTAAGGGGCAATAGAGATATTAACCAAAAAAATTGATAAATAATTATGTTCCTTCTATTTTTTCCGAATCTTGAAAATTCAAATTTATTATGAAAATCTAAGTTTATATGAAACTAGGACGACGAATCCTCTATAAATACCGAAGGCACATTTTATTTCTAACAACTTTGAACATCACTTCACCCAGGTTAGTTTTATTAGTGCTTAATTAACTGCAAAAATTAACTCATCTATTGTGTATATATACACATTCAAATCTCTCTATAATTATCGCCTTAGAGATAGCAGTTGGTAGAGAAGTTTTATTGCGAAAACTAAATTTTTTTCTCATTTTTTTCCAGTGATTAATTAGCTATAAAAATGGCGGCACCTAGTAACAATAACAGGGATCGAAACGTGATGCACCATTTGAGTAAAATTGATCGTCAAATACAAGATGTTAGGTTAGGAGGCACAACTAAAGAGTTGTTTCATCATATAAGTAGATATTCTACTTACTTGCAAAGAGAATTTGAGCTTGAATATGAACTTAGGACTAATTATAACTTCTTTTATCGTAGATATCATTGATGAATTTTTATTTTCTTCCCTATATATAGGAAGATTATGTGAATTGTTATAATGGTTTATTGTTGGGAGGAAAACTGAAAAAGATAATATCTATATGTGTGTATATATATATATATATGAGAGATTTTATTTTCTATGGATTGAAAATTTTATATCTAAATGATGTGTTTGTATTAAAGTTTATGTATGTTTTTCTCATTTATTTATTGTCTTCACAAGGTAGACGTAAGGTGTGTACACATATCAATTTCATATACAGTCATGTAACCATCACCCCCCCCCCCATAAAAACAAAAATCACTTAACTATCATTTTTAGCATGAGTATACTAACGCAAAAATTCCAAAACCTTAAAATACTAATAATCCCATTAATAACTTATTTTTAAAATTTGATAAATAAAAATTCAATTAAAATTTACAGACACGACCTGATCCAAAACTCATATGAAAAAAATAAATATTAAAGAACAAAATAAACGTATAGAGCCACACTTCCCCAGAAGAAATTGTAGAAAATGAGGGTGGCAACAAAGTTTCAACCTGATTTTTGTAGAGGCACATACGTTCTTTAATATTTTACTTTCTTCATATGAGTTTCAGGTCAGACGAAAGCTTTTTATTTGACTTTTATTTATTATATTTTTTTTAAAAAAGTTGACCTTCAGAAAGTTAGTATTTTCAGGATTTTTGATTTTCGTGTCAGTATATTTCAAAGTGTAGTGATTTTCATGGTAGAAATGGTAAATAAGTGACTTTTATGAAGAAAAAAATGTTCTACGTTACCATTCGTAAAATTTATCCCATCCTCAAATCTCATTTATAAAAATATATTAAATATGTTATTTTTATTATTGTTACGTTATTGTTTTCGTCTTTTTTTTCTTACTTTATGTTATTGTTGAAGAGAATACCTAACAAGGAATATACGAGCATTAATCTAAATAGTATTACATACTCAAGGGGTTTGTTAATGTAATGTGTTGAAATTAAGACATGTAATCTTACACTTTGCAATTGTAATTATAATGGTCGATATTATTAATTACGAATATCTCTCTCTCTCTCTATATATATATATATATGTGTGTAGTATATATATTTTATGACTTAGAAATTACATATTACATATATAATACGTATGCACATATATTAAATCGTTATTCTCTACAATAAGTGTTTTTTAATATGTGAAATAAATACTTTATATATTTCAAAAAGTTGGCTAAGAAAATTATAAGTTAGAGTGTTCTTTCTCAAAGAGTTTTAGTGGTGGAAGTCAGGATTTTCATTAAAGGGATTCAAATATAAAAAAGTAAACATACGAAGAAGTCCAATAGGGTTCAACAACTAGTCATATTGGTGGCAAAAATCTTCTTTATTTTTTTAAAAGTCTATATTAAATAAAAACACACAAATAAATCAAATCAGAGAAAATAACTCATATGTGAATAGGACCACAAACCCCATATAAATATCCAAGGCCTTAACATTTCATTCTTTACATTTTATATTCACTAGTTGAACATTACTTCAATGAGATTAGTTTAATTATTTCTTTTGCCTATTGTATTTCTTCAAATATAATACAATCAAATTTATATATAATCGCAATGTTTGTTGATTTTTTGTTTTTTGGTTGTTACATAAAATGTGAAAATTCTATTCTGAAAAAAAATTTGGTCATTTTCGTGAATTCATGATATCATAGAATGATATTACTATACCAATTATTTTGTTTTATTTCACCTCATATATTACTTGTGTATATATACAATCAACCCTTTCTATGACAGTATCATTTGCCCAAATATTCTTTTGATCATACTTGAAAAAGTGAAAAAATTATTTCAAATATTGTTATCAGAATTCATGTTATTATAGAGAGCTCTGACTCTAATAGCTAAAGATTTTCTTCATTTTTTCATCTAGCGATTAATTTAACTGCACAATGACATTGTATGTTGATGATAACGGTGATAGGAGACACTTGATTTGAACGAAGTTGAAGGATTAGATACACCATTTGAGATAAAATGATGCCAAAACCCTTCATTCTTTTAAAGTAATATAAATATAGATTAGTAAAAATTAAATTCATGCATGATTTTCTAAAATTAGTTTTAAAGAAAGAGTATATCACTAAAGGAAAATCAGTCAAATAATATATTTTTATATTAAAAATAAATTGTTATGAAATATTAATATGGACGATGTAACACCCCAGAATTTTTTTGAGCTAAGACTCAAACCATTTTTTGTTGTGAGTAGGATTTTACCGTGGATTAAAATTTCTTAAGTGTTAAGGTCACTAGATATAGCACCTTGAGTTCCAAAAGAACTAAAGAGATTTCATTCAAGTCATTCTTACGTTCTTCTAGTATTTGGGTCAACTTCAAATGACCATAACTCTTAGTACATGATGAGTTATGTGTTCTATGAGATGTCAAATGAAATGTATTTGAATTATCTTTCCAATGCCACTGAGTTTACTACATTTCGAGGTCGGATGAGTGAGATATGCCCTTTTGAAGTCAGACTGTCCAGTTAAGGAAAGTTACCCGAAAATAGTGAGGGGTATTTTGGTCTTTTCCTTACCAAATCAGATTTATTAATTTTTAGTAAGGTTGTAAGGGTCTAATCCTATTAGGTTAAGTTTTATAATCGTAATATACGCCTAGGGTTTTAGTTGAGAGTTCAAGAAGAGAAAAGAAGAGAAAAGTGGAGAAAAGCGGAAAGGATCAAGGCGTTCGTCGAGGTTCTTGAGTTTTGTAACGAATTTTCGCCATGGGTTTGATAACTAAGAGGTAATTAAGTTCCCATAGTGTTGGGTTCATTCACCCACACTCCAAACATGATTTTCATATTCGAATTTGTTCATAAAGGTTGAAAGATTTAAGTTCTTGATAAGTGTTCTTGAGGTTTCATTCTAAAACTTATTTTGTTGAGGTTTTGATGATTTCTTGAGATGAAAGTGAGTGTTTTGAGGGTTATATTGAGTACATTAGTATTTACTTAAGTTAAGAAATCGAATCCAAGTGATTGGGGAAGAAACTGTTCGAATCTAGGCGAACTAGAGTGAGAAAACGAGCAAAGAAAGTCGTCGGGTTTTTTGGGCGGTGTCTGGGGCGATGTGCCACCAATACGCCAGGGGTGGCTGGTGTACCACGCTAGTCAGTACGCCAAGAATAATTCTCTATTGTTTAGGGGCTAGCGCCCCATGCCACTCAGTGCGCCAGGGTCGCCTGCCCCCACCCGTTCTTTATCGTTTCGTCCGTTTGAGTTCTTTCAAAGGGTACCTTTACTCCCCTTTGATTCTAAACACTCTAAGCTACTTCTAAACACCTAGAAATCATTCATAACATGAATCATAATCTTGAATTCATAATTCAAATTCAAGCTAGAGTTAAGAGTTAAGCCTTGAGAGTTCTTCCGAACATTTTGAGAAAGTCCCTTTAGGTATTTTGAGGAGTCATCTACAAATTCAAATAACTTGTTTCAAGACTCAAGTAAGTGAGAATGAGAGTGATGAGAATGTATTCATGAGTCTACAATATCACCGAGATCCTTCATATCATGAACCATAACTCTTGAATTCATAATTCACATTCAAGAGAGAGTTAAGAGTAGAGTTGAAGAAAGTCTTTGGGTTCAATTGTGGATCCTTTGAGATCAACTATCGATTTGAGATAAGTTTTGAGGAAGTAAGTATGAGAATGAGAAGAGTCGTATACACGATTTCCATATTGTTATGTAGACCCTTGAGTCGATTCGTTCATGCCCATAAATTCCGCATGGACTCCATAAGTTGAGAATCTTTGAGTGGAGTAGTATCTTCAAGTTCTAAGTCTTGAGTATTGAGTTCCTAATCATTTTGGAATGATATTCCTAATCATGGGGCTACTACATGCTACCCATGAAGCCTTTGAGTTGAGTAGTTCATGTCCATAATTCCGCATAAACCCTATAAGTCGAGCAGTCTTGAGATGAGAAGTATCTTTGAGTCCTTGAGATGAGAAGTATCTTTGAGTCCTTGAGTTGAGTAGTTCATGCCCATAATTCCGCATGAACCCTCTAAGTCGAGATTTCTTGAAATGAGTATTATCATTGAAGTTCTTGAGTTTCGAGTATTGAGTTCCATGTATAAATATTGTAAACCTTGGATTGAGTCATTCACGTCCATAATTCGGCATGAACCTTATTTTGAGAAGTCTCTTACAAATTTTTCTAAACTTGTTTTAAAGACTTGAGCATTGAGTTGAGTAAGAGTAAGAGTGAAGATCATTTCTTCAAAAGATTATATGGGAACTAAGTATCCCCAAGAGTTAAAATATTTTCACATTTAAACAAGAGAGGAAACGCCGATTTCAAAGAGAGGAAACACCGATTTTCAAGAGAGCTTTTAAGCTAGTTTTGAGTAATAATCTCAAACAACAGAAAGAGTTATGTTTCTTTGAAACATATGAGCTAGCATATTTTGGGAGTAGTATTGAGCACCGATATAGGGGAGAGTTCAGACAACTCACAGCCCCCATAATCATATAGCCAACATGGGTAGAAAAGGATCATACTTTTTAGATGATTCCTTAAAGATTTTAGCATAGACTAGTGGATCCACTTAGTGAGTTAGGTTCTATACCCCCGGCAAGGTATAGGACGGCCCTGGCAGCGTGAGGCAAAACGTGGTACCATCACTTTAGCTCATAAAGATGGTTGTCGATTAGAGAAACTCCCACAGAGATATTTTGTATTCTTATATACACAGAGATATTTTGTATTCTTATATACACAGAGTTTATTTTTTATTCTTGCATACAAACAGAGTTACATTGCATGTTCTAATACATTGAGTTGTTATCTACTGTTTTAAGAGCTTTCCATATATTGCATCTTTTATTGTTGCTTTATATTGAGTTGAGTATCCATAGTTGAGTACCCAGAGTCGAGTATCTTATCATTGAGTCGAGCCTTATTTCACTGAGTTGAATATCTTATCATTGAGTTGAGCCTTATTTCACTGAGTTGAATATCTTATCATTGAGTTGAGCCTTATTTCACTGAGTTCAATATCTTATCATTGAGTTGAACTATGTTTCTTTGGGTTGAGTTGAGTTTAGTGAGTTGAGAAGAGGTAAGTATGTTTGTATTCCACCAGTTCAAACTTATGTTTATGCTTTAGGATTCCCCTTACATGCTCGTACATTCTATGTACTGAGCTATTTGGCCTGCATCGTTTCATGATGCAGATACATGTACTTAGGATCATCAACAGACGCTTCGTTGATACCGCATGCAGTTCAAGTTAGCTATGGTGAGACTCCTTGCTTTCAGAGGGTTCCACTTGTACTTTTAGTCATATCAGTTGTTAGGATGTCGTGGGTCTTGTCCCGACTTCCATCTTTGTCAGTTAGAGGCTTCATAGATAGATAGTAGAGTTTCAGAAGTCTGTTCATTTATTTTGTTAACTGTTTTAAAGACTTAAGTTGCCTATTTTATGGCGAGTTGAATATATTATTTTTTATTCAGAGATTTTCATTTGAGTTAAAGCTTTGTATTTGAGTTTCATGAATTTTTATTCAGTTTTTAAGGTTTATATGCTTGAGTTAGTCTTCCGCTTGTGGTCAGCCAGGATGAGGGTTCGCTTGGGGACCAGCAATAATTCTCGAGTGCCGGTCACATCCAGGGCGTAGGCTCGGATCATGACAGACGACTATTAATCTTCTTCATGATGTATAGTTAATCTTTCACTACTCCACACACCTTTATTGATATAACTGTGCATCCTTTAACCTTCTTGATGATCTTATTGTTAATGTTGTATCATGACAACTTTTTGTATGCCTTTATGAACATTATAAAAAGAGGCATATAAGCTCATATTCGATAAACTTAACAATTGAAATACTCCTGAAAAAATGAGAAAATCTCTAAGCATTTTCTTCTTGACTCTCTTTGTTTGCTTTGTTTATGTTTCTTATTTACTTTTGTACTAACTATTTTTAGGTTGATTTTATAACATAATTATGCTAAAAGAATTGTTACAAAAAGATTAAAATCAAGGTAAGCTTAATATCACAAACCACATGGAATGTTAGTGTTATAGAATCAAATCTAGGGTTTGTGGATGAAATGACCCCTTATAAAATAAAGTATTTTATGATATGTACTAGCACCACTGGTTTTTCTTCCTGATTAAGGGTGTGTTAGGTATGGAGAATTTTTTTTCCGGATTTTCTTATGTTCAATTGGCTTAAATATTTTGAAAAATATATTTCAAATTAATTTCTTTTCCTCCAATTTTAAGGAAAATTTTGACTTCTTAAATTTTGTTTCAACTTCACCACCCCCACCACCTAATCCACCTAAACATCCTGACTTCTATCCCCTCAACCTACCACCTCGTAACGCGATGCATAACCCACCCTTGAAAAATTTGGAACTCGATCCGAGATTGCCCGATTCGAGACCTGTCCAACAATTTAGAACCTGACTCGAGATTCCACCTAGCATAATCCTAATTCAGGATCTAACGCCCGATCTGAGACCTTCCCCGAAATGGGACCTGAACTTGACCCATAATTCAACCCTGAACCATGATCCAATCCTCATCCCCCGACCTAAGATTCAATCCCAACTTAGAGACTCGACCAAATAATGGGAAATTGTTGGGTCTCAAGGTTAGGGTTAGTTCTTAAGTCATTTTTAGGAACAAGGGTTGGGTACTTCATTGGGTTGGGCCCCAACTGTTGGGACATGGATATAGATCTAGGGTTATAGTATTTGCATAGTTTAAATCTAAATAATTTTGGGATAATATTTTCTGCTTACTTACATAAAAAATAAGTAATGTAGAAAAGTATTTTCCTTCATACCTAACACACTCTTAAGTCTTTTTCATATAATTTATCTTCACCATCTCGTTCCTTCTACTTCTATATGCAAAAAAGGATAAATAATTAAGTATCTTCTGTATCTTAAATGTCCAACTTCATATAATTTTTCTTCACAATCTCGTTCCTTCTACTTCTATAAGCAAAAAAGATAAATAATTAAGTTCCTTCCATATCTTAAATTTTCAAGTTTTTTTTATGGCAAACTTTTAAATTCTATAAGCAAAAATGGATAAATAATTAAGTTCCTTCCATATCTTAACTTTCCATGTATTTTATGACAATTTTTTTAACAAATCATATGAAATTAGGATCACAATCCTCTATAAATACCCAAGTTCTTAACATTTCATTTTCATCACATTTCACATAGAGTAGCATCACCCCACACAAGGTCTTAACATTTTCTTTTCATCACATTTTACATAGAGTAGCATCACCTCCACTGAGGTAATTAGTTTGATTATTTTCTTTTGCTTATTATATTTATTCACATTAATGTTTCTATATAGGTCAGTAAAATCTCTCTATATTTGCATTGTTTGTCTGCTCCTTTTGGGGGGCTATTATTGAAAACATAAAAAATCTGCTCCAAAAAAAATTGATTGTTATTGTGAATTGTTGTTATAAAAATGACTGTTCTAGAGATATTATCTAACTGTATTAAATAAAGAAAACTTTATTTTCTTGGTCCAGTTATTAAATAACAACGAAAATGATGCCATTTTTTGATGATGATGTTGATAGGAGGCGAGAGATTTGTATGGAGTTGAAGAATGTGAGACACTATCCGAGAGAAATTGATGCTCAAGTGCAAGATGCTAGATTACGATGCAAGGATGTATAATATAGCATCTCACATTTGTTCTTCAATTCCTCTTATATGGTGTCTCACATTCTCAAGCTTTGTGCAGATCTTTCGCTCTTGTCAATGTCATCATCAGACAACGGTGCCATTTTCCCTGTTATCCAATCACTTGACCAAGCATTCTTTAGTAAATATAGTAAGACCTCTCTATGACACTTATTATTCCAAAAATATTTAGACATAAATTTTGCAAATACTATAACTCCTAATCGGAATCCATGTCTTAATCTAATGAAGGACCCAACCCCGTCCCTAGCCCTAACAATGACCTATAGCAATTCTTATAATCTTCTTACATAATCTTCCTACAGGGAAGAAAATAAAATTAAAGATACTTATGATAAAATAAGTTGTATCATTAAAGGCAACTTCTTTTATCGTAGGTATCTTCGATTTTTATTTTCTTCCTTGTAGGAAGATAATACAAATTGCTATGTTGATTGATTGTTGGGAGGAAATGAACATAATATGCACAAGACAATAAAATTTAATTTCATGTTAAAGTCTTTTTAAGTTTAATTTCTATAATTTCTTTATTTATGATCTTCACAAATATGTGAAAGATCTGTGTATACATCTGAATTTCACTTGTGGAATAATATCAAGTGGGTATTTTGACATGAAAATATTCACTTTATTTTAAATTTCAAAGTTGGAGTTGGAGTTGGATTTGTGTTGACCATAGTTTTTGTAAAGATCTTTTAGAATTTAAATGTATTTTTTCTAAATATGATTTATATTTCTAATTTTTAAAAACCTAGAAAATTACCAAACTTGACTAATTTACCTCAAGCATACAATCAAATTTGATCTATAATAGTAGTATCTCAAAATAGATAAACACATAATATCGTAGATTAAATCACATATACGAACTACTACAAATAATGTTAGTGTGAGGAAAGTTTATGATGTAAGTGAAGTTATCCCATGTAACAAAAATACTATATAACATGCAGTAACACCACTGTTTTTTCCTTCCTAAATAAGGGCGTGTTCAATATGGAGATATATTTTTCAGTCTTTTCAGGTTCAATTGGTTAAATGTTTTAGAAAATTAGTGATCAATAATATGAGTAAGTATAGTCAAATATTTACGCACGCAAATGTCGTTGTTGATTGTATCTCTCTAGAGATTTACTCCTTAGAGTTTGTTGTGTTTGCCTATCGAGTCATATATATACTATATAGTTTGAATATTTCCTTATATTTGAATTATGTGTCGATATAAAGGCAGTAAGTGTAGTAATTTTCAATTATTATCACAATTGGTGGTCCTAATTAATTGTTGTTTTAGAGAGATTTGACAGTAAAAATTAATCTTTTTCTTATTTTTTTATTTTTTATCCAGTAATTAATTTATCGTGGAAATGACGTTGTCAAATGATGATGGCAATAGAAGGCGGGAGATTTGCATGTAGTTGGAGAATATGAGACATCATTTAAGAAACATCAATGCTATGATACAATATGTAAATTACGCGGCAAGACTGGAGTGGTGGATTTACTGATAACAAGACGTAATTCTTATTTGAGGAGAGAAACTGAGCTGGAAAATAAACTGGAGACTTATTATAACACCTTTTATCGTAGATACCTTTGATAATTTATTTTCTTCCCTATAGGAAGATTATAAGAATTGTTATGTTGTTGGTTGATTGTTGTCGGGAGAAAGAAATTATAATATATTTAAGAGAATAAATTTATTCTCTCTAGATTTGAAATCCTACACCTATATGAGGTGTTGAAGCATGTGTATGTTTTTCATTTTCTCTAATAATTGTCTTCACAAGATAAATGTAAGATTTGTGTACACACTATCGTACTCCCAGATTCTACTTTTTTTTTTTTAAAGTTAGGCGTAAGAGAAGGGGAAATTGAAGAGGGAATTACAAGGTGAACATTTTGCTATTTTATTATTTGAGTATAGATTTGTAACTTAATTATTTGAAAAATATAAACAGGTTTACTTGTTTGGGAGGCACTTTATGTGGGTTTAGTAAATTGAAAATACTTTTAATATAATATGGTGTTAATTGCTTTAGTTGAGTTCACACGATTTTTCTTAAAGAGGCCTTAGATTATTGAAAACAATTTTACATTTTATAATATGTATGTTTTTTTTTAACTTTTACCAATTTAGAATTAATACTATGCTCCTACCTAACCATCTCCCTTTCGAACTAATTAAGTTCTACGTATACATGACTCATCACTTTAGACTTATATATAGATTAATAAATTGTGTGCCATCCAAATCATATGAGTATTTAAGATTACCAAAGCACATTGCAGACTAATTTTTTGTTTATGCGTCTCCAAAACTGATAATAAACCGATCTGTAAATGAGAAAAGGCACTAAGATAGGCCCCACATTGTCACTCCACAATTTTCGTATTCACTTTATCAAATCGTTAGTCATGATATCAATTATTGGAATAAAACAATATAAAAATACTCTTAACAAGGTATAATATTATTATTTATTTTGGATCGAGCTACCTACACATTTTCTCTAAAAAGGTTCACACCATCAACCAGTTTTGTTTGGTTTTATGTATTATCGGTTTGACTTATCAAACTAAAGAACATACATGTAATGTAAATGGAAATTAAATAAAGCTAACAACTTGTTTCTGCTTCAAATTAACATGACAACCATTTGATAGGGGACGCTCTATCAACTGATCTAATAGCCCATCGTTTAAGCCTCCTACATGTCTTACCAAGCAATGGTGCAATAGCACTGATAGCCAAAGCAACTCCCACTGACACCGCCTTCATAGTAACTACAAATATCGTTGCAAAAATCTGGACATATGGCTACATGTTTGCTAGGAACTTGGCACCAATTTATTGCCTTAACGCACATCTCTGCTCATTATCATAAGTTTTAAAAAAAAATTGACACAAAATAAAATAATATATAACAAATAATTAACCTCTTTTTAGATGAAGAGGTTCATGTAATCTATATTGATGAATGGAATGAAAGACGAGAACAATGGATTTCTAATAAGATTTGGATAATTCTTCTCCTTTTTAACCATCTTTTAAGGTGTGAACTAAATACTCTTCTTGATACTCGTCCTATATCCATTCAGCCATATAGAATGGCTCCAGCAGAGTTGAAAGAGTTAAAAGAGTAGTTGAAACATCTCCTTGAGAAAGGTTTTATTCGACCAAGTGTCTCACCTTGGGGCACTCCGGTCTTATTTGTTAGGAAGAAATATGGTTCTCTTAGAATGTGCATAGATTACCGTCAGTTAAACAAGGTTACTATCAAGAATAAGTATCCTCTTCCGAGAATTGATGATCTCTTCGATCAAGTCTAGGGTGCTACTTGTTTTTCTAAGATAGACCTCAGATCTGGCTATCATCAGTAGAGAGTAAAAGAAAGTAATATCCCTAAGACCGCTTTCAGGACCCGCTATGGTCATTATGAGTTCCTAGTTATGTCCTTTGGTTTGACCAATGCTTCTGCAGCATTAGTATTCAAACCTTATTTAGATATGTTTGATATCGTATTCATTGATGACATTCTAATCTATTCGAGGAATGAGGAAGATCATGCTAGTCATCTCAGAAGAGTCCTCCAAACCCTCAAGGATAAGGAGTTATATGATAAGTTTTCTAAGTGTGAATTTTGGCTTGAGTCTGTGGCATTCTTAGGCCATATTGTTTCCGGTGATGGAATTCGAGTTGACACTCCAAAGATAGAGGCAGTGCAAAATCGACCTAGACCCACGTCTCCAACTGACATTAGGAGTTTCTTGGGATTGGCTGGCTAATATAGAAGGTTTGTCGAGGGGTTCTCATCTATTTCATCTC
>JAJONR010012985.1:0-11365 GCA_029582245.1 Solanum etuberosum | reverse complement strand
TTTTTTTTTCTTTTAGATATCCTCGTGTGATACCTTCTCAGCAAAGGGCTTTCTTTGGCAATGAAATGACCTCTAATCTCTAATATTATATGTTTTCGTCATTACAAAAGGGAAAAGCTCCTGAGATTAAGGGATAAAAGGAAAAAAGTTTAAAATTTATCTTTATACATACTTAATAGTAATTCTTTTAGTACATATATAAAATTAAAATTAAAATTATTGAATCCGATCAAACGTAGCTCTTTTGACTTAATCATCATATTATTTCTTGCCAAATTGCCAGATACTGCATGAGATGTCTTTCAAAAAACACTTCAACTTCTTCTGCATCATATATATGTATATAATTAAAACAACACAAACTTTTAATTAGAAATTAAAGAAAAATGCACATTTAAACCAAATATCTAGTATAAATATGATTTGCTATTAATTGATTAATTGAAATTGTTGTACTTACACAAAAATTAGATGTGGATTTATTCTCATTTTCTTCTGTTTCCATCCGTTCATACCTATGCTCCTTATTTTTTCGACAAAACAAACGTGGAAATGACAATCCAATCCTTCTTGTCCATCTCTTTTTCTAGAAAAGCATATGATTCATGGTATAATTATAGATAATCAAATACAAGAAAATTTAAGTACTCCTAAAGTTAAGTGATTTTGTCACCAAAAGAATCGTTGAATTGGTGACAAATTCTCTTACGTGATATTTCATTCTTTTTGAAACTAACTGATAAAAGAAAAAAGTGTCCCATAAAAAGGCCTAGGGGCATGAGGGAGTCATTTATGAAGTTGTCATGTTATATCATGTCTAACAAAACGTGAATTTTCTACGAAAAATTGGCTTGTGAAAGCTTTTCGTCAAAAATCTCATATTTTAGATGACATTCTGACAAAAATGTTCATCGAAAATTCACGTTTTTTTTTAGTATAGTATAGTACATCAAAATGGAAATATGAATTTACCTTATGCTTTTGTTTTGTATTATTGGATGGACATTGAGGGTGTGTAGAATTATCAAGCCTTAATTCATGAGCATAGGCCAAAAGTTGTGCATGACGATCGTACCCTTTTGTTCTTGTTGTGCCCTTAGGCCTCGATAAAAATTCATTTGCTTGACTTCTTTTCAATTGATCAAATTTATGTGGATCTATGGTTGATGAAGATTCAACATAAACACTAATCATCACCCCTTTCCGAGTCATCTCAAAACCATTAAATTTCTAGATGTTATAAGAAGAAATTAAGATCGAAATCTCATTCATCAAGATCATAAAATCTCCCTTCTCGCCCGTATTTCATTGTGTTTCTAGCTTTTATTGATGCTTTTTACAGTGTTTTCATCAATGGTCATGAAAGAAAATTAGAGTTTAGAAGTTTTTTGGTTTAGTACTGAACCTATTGAATCATGACTATATTCGTTTTTTTAATTAATAACTCGATAGAAATTGGAGCAGGTGAAAATTTCCAATTTTATGCAAATGTGTACAACGAAAACCACTCCACTAAATTCTATGTCAACTAATTCTGATGTAACATGAAATGCTATTGGTTTATCAATTTTTTATTTTGTGTGTAACCTCAATCATTTTATCCTCAACCATTTTATTATATTGCAACACAACAATATCATATCCAACATAATTTTATAAGTAGAGTTTAAAAAGAATATAATATATACGTATCTTATTTTTATCATTATGAAATATAAAAGTTATTTTTGATAGATCTTCGACTCAAATCAAATATAACCAAATCATGATATAAAGAAAAAAAAAAACGGCAACCAATTAATAGCAAAGTAAACGGAACAAATAGAACAATATAATGGGTAATAGTACTAAAATGTTGGAGGATAAAATACTAAACGTATACTAACTAATACTACAACATTTGGCTACTATTACCCTTCTACACTTTTCCTCGACCATCAAATCTTCATATTTAGGATCATGTCCTCATTAAGATCAAGAATAAAAATGTGATATGTCCTATCTAATTTCTGCTTGTCAGTTCTTCTTCAGTCTATTTCTATCTCCTAAAATTTACTATAATCAATCGCTCACACCTTCGCCTTTCTCTTCACATGTAATAACCTTCTCAGTCTCACTTTCCTCATCTTATATGTTACTGAGGCCACTCCTATCTTGTTCCGTATAACCTTGTTTCCAATCTTATCTCTCCTAGTATGCCCTCATATCTATTTGATCATTCTCATCTCCACCACCTCATCTTTTGAACATGTGCTTTCTAGACTGATGAACACTCTGCCGCATACAATAAATTAGTTCTAACCATCACTCTGTAAAATTTAAAAGATATCACGTAAATTGAAATGGAGACTTAGGAACTGGGAATATTTAGTCTTCACATAATTTCATTGTAAAATTAGTGTCAAATCAATTGAGGAGGACTTAAAGAGTTAAAAAATTAAGGTGTGTTCTCTTTCACATGTTTGGTCAAAACTAATTATGGCCATATATATCTTTTTTTCCAAGTTGATGTGATTGCCTGCCGATCAGCATATTCGCCAAATATTTTTTTCAAAAGAAACGAGGTGGATACTAATCCAAATTGTGGCCTAAAATAAAAGTCTAATCAATCTCCATATTTATATAGTCAATTAATTATTTTAAAAAATCTTAAAATATATAATGACAATATAGGCAAATTTTACAATTGAAATTAAAAAAGCTAGATTATTCGAATGGTAAGTATTATTTACCTCTGGTCGGACCAATCTTAAAATTATAGTTGGCCGAAAGTAACAGTGATTGAGAAGCTTTTAGGGAGAAGTAAAAAATGAAAAGCAAAAAAAGTAAAAAAAGAATAGTGAGCATATAATCTTTATCTTTATCCTAAAAGGTAAAAAGTATACTTTTAATTTGAGATCAAGTAAAACATATATCAAAATCAAAGTAAAAATCTGAAAAATATCTAGAATGAAATAATAATGGAATATAAAAAGGTGATATTTTAAAATATAAACAATTTTGAGTATGTATGACAGTACGTGTATTCCAAACCATGGCCATCCATTCTCCAACTTTAATTTTAACCACTTCATATGATTCATCTCGTAGAACAAGTGTTTATCACCCATTTAAAGCTAGGTTTAAATTTTATGTATCGATAGTCCGGAGTGGAGCTATAATTTTATCTATATATTCGATAAATTTTTAGTAGTTTTAGATCAAATTATATATTTGTGTTTTAAAACTAATCTAATATAGAGTCCAACACATTGTCTTTTTAGAATTTAAAATTCATAAATTCGAAATTTTAGTTTTACATCAATCGATAGTGTATAAATTTATACAATATTCTTTTCTTTTAGTTAGTCTCTTAATGAGATGATTTATGACCAGAAAAAATATAATTTCATTTAGATCATAAACTTTATAAGTCTTTCTTTTTCTCTTAAAATTTGTCTTTAATCAAATAAATTAGCGTAAATTGAGACAGAAAAAATATTTTTTTATACATATAATCAAATTAAAATATGAATCGAGTTATAATCAAGACAAATAATTTTATTTTTTAGAATTTCGAGTCAAATTAAAACGAGAGAGCAACTAGAACCAAGAGAATGAACTACTTCTATGTATTGCCATAATTTGTTGTCAAAGTAGAGGTGAATAGTTAAGGGGTGGAAATGAGTGGTACAAACCAATACTCCCTTAAATAATAGAGTAAACCAAGAACTTCATATGCAAAGGGGTCCCATCCTTGTGTTCTATTTTTGTGGATCAAATTCTTGTCTACATTTAAATACTCCATAGACTCTATAGCCAACCTCAACACCATGACATTTTAGACCTAGGTAAAAAAATTCATTTTAAAAGAATATCTCATGCAAGTTGCCACTAAAGACTTACACATATAGGGATTATATACCATTTCAAGGTATAATAATTGCTTCTGTTTCAATTTATGTGACTAAAAATTAGTGTAGGAATTTTTCTAAAAAAAGTTGTCATATTAATTGTGACAAAATTATTTATACGATTTAAGATGATATAATCTCTGAAAATTCCTATAATTTAAATTAATTACAAAAATCTCTTTTTTCCTCTCTCTCTTAACATCAGGATATATCATCTCCATCTCTATCAAATACATTACAACTTTATTTGTGTACAATGTTTCTGGTACAAATGTTATTGTTGATACATAACCTAATTATTTCAAACCTAAATTCAATCTAGTTTATAATGTATCTGATACATAACTTATATATCGTTTACTATATATCGAAACAAATGAGCAGTGTATCCGTGAATGCTGAAAAATCGGAAATTATTCTAATTTGAAAAAATTTCAAGATAGAATGTAATCAACACCAAAATTGTTATTTGTTCAAAACACGAATGATTGATTAATAAAAACATCCATTCTAGGGTTTAAAATTGACATATTTTAACAATACGAAACAAATTGTAATAAATTAGTTAGAATGTACACAAATTGTCCTAAATACCATAATTATATAAAAAAAAAAAAATGATCTCAAACATTCTGATTTTACAAATTTCTTCTCATTACCCTAAAACAAAAATAAAATCTTATCATATGATATGTAAAATTCACTACTACACGAAATTCACCAACTATATGATTTGGGTAAGTAATAGTAGAAATGACTTTCTCTAATTTGCAACCAAAATTAGAAAAAAAAAAACTAAACGTCAAATTAATGGTGGCCTAATATAAGTCAGCGGCAGCGGCGGCAAACATCAGCTATCCTCTCCACGATTAATTCTTCCGATAAGGTCCATCGTCGCTGAACATCCAATATTTTCAACCCGACCCGGTAGAATCTCACCGGTTCTCTGGATCTTTGAAGGCATTCTCATCGAAAATGACTTCACAAACTCAGCTGGTTCGTCGCCGCCGTGATCCTCCGCCGCCGGCGATAGCATATTAACTTCCCGATGTGATGTTGAAGTTCCACTATCATCCTAATACAACAAAACAAAGAAGAAAATCAGAATCAATTATTCGCTATAAAATCATTTATAAAAAAATGAAATCAAAACATTCATACATCTTCACGCATTCGCTTCAACGAAAAAATTTCAGTTAACGACTCATCGCTGCTACTCGACGAACTCGCCGGCTGTGGAGGCGGAGTTGATGACCACGGAACAACTTGAATATCTTCCAAATCAATTTCCTCTTCTTCCTCTTCTCTGTCAGTTTCTTCATCGTTCAGGCATCTCTCACATACAGATACCGTCCGGCCAATTTTCGCACCGGTAGCTGACCAAGCCGTCGGCGATTGACACACGTTGCATAGCAACGATCTAGAGTGCTTTGCTACCAGAAAGTTCGCCGAATGCACCTTCAAATCACAATCCCAACACAAATTCGCGTGGTCAGATTCACAGTAAATCCTAGCTAATCCATCACAAAGCTCACAATTCTTCATCGTTAAACTTTCTAGAAACTTCTCTAACAGAAAAAAAAATCTTCCAGAGAGAAAATCGAGAACGAATTTTGGAGTAATTATCTGTTCGGAAAGAGGAGGAGGAAAAAGAGAGGTCACCTTGCAGTGTATAACTGAAACAACCTCAACTTTGAATATAATAACGAAAATACCACGGGATATTTTAGCAAGGATGAAATTGGGTGGAGGGGTATTAATGTAATCTCAAAGAAGAGAATTCAGAAATGGACATCGAAACGACGCAGTTTTAGTGTGCGGCTGTTTCCTGTGGTTGATACAAGAGGATATTTTTTGTTTTGGGGGTATGACGTGGCAGAATGAGGCTGATGGAGAATCTGATTTGCTGACGTGGATTCATCTGGGCCTAGTAAAAAAGGGCCGTGGGCCACGTGAACTAGTAACTAATGGTGGGAGTTTTTTGGGCCCATGGGGACATCATTTTAATATGAAGAGACGTGAGAGGTTGATCATAGATAATCTTCAGAAAAGGTAGAAATATATTGAAGAAGTATAGGACAAAGGTGATTAGACATTCAATTTATTGAGAATATGATCTTAGATAGGAGTATGAGGAGGATATGTATTAAGGTAGAATGTTAGTAGTTAGTAGCGTGTTGTCTTGTTGAACGTTTATATAAGTGTTATTATGTGTTGTTCTTATACCTCAATTATCGTATTATTTTGTTTTAATTATCTTTCTGTTATTATATATTATTTTTTCTACTTCCATTACTTCATTTTTGTGACTATTTTGAATTGTTTTTTCTCAAGCTGAGGATTTATTAAAAATAAAATCTCTATATTTAAGGTAGGACTTACAATCTAGCTCTACCATTTCTTAATTTTACTTTACAAAACTACACAATGTATGTTATTGTTATTGTAATCGACATTTAAGAAATAAAATAAAGATTTCTTTTAGAGAAAATATGTGTTACTTCTTTCTTTATCAAAATATAAACATTTAGATTGATTTGAGGCCTGCTTATATCTGATCTAATCATCAGTCTTAATAAACAATTTGGGCTAACAAGCAGTCCAATAGGTTTAGTTCCACAATTAAGCCTAATTGGATAAGCAAAATTCAACACAACAATGGATAGTCCCTACGCTTCACCACCATGATGAATAGATTGTATGTCAAATTTCATGTAATTGTTTGGATGCTTGTTTTTTTTTAATCTCGATAGAGACGTAACATCTACACACCTTATTTTTTCTTTTTTAAATTACAATTATGTAGTTTTCTTCCTCTAAGTCCATGTAAAAAAGTTGTCTTAACGTTCATTTAATGACTTCTGAAAATCGTACACGACGACTAAAATTATTAACATTTAAATGGATGTAATCTTTGTAATCGATGAGTATGTGTCAAATTAATGGCAAAAACATGCACTGTCTAACATATTTAACAACTCTTGTCCTAGACTTCTGAAAATCGTACACGACGACCAAAGTTATTAACACTTAAATGGATGTGATCTTCGTAATCGATGAGTATGTGTCAAATTTAGGGATGGCAATGAGGCGGGGTGGATGCGTGGCAGGGCGGATTTAAGGCTATGTCGGGTGGGACGGGTTTAAGGTTGTGCGGGGAGGGCGGGATTGAAGTGGTTTTTAAAAAAAAAAAATTATGTGAGGCGGGGAGGGTTGCGGGTATATATGATTTTATGTGGGTTCAAACTTAATTTTAACTTTTTACATGTTATAAGAGTGATAGAACATTATTTATTAAGATAATTTCTTTAAAGCTACTAAAATATTCAAGATAGTAAATGAAAATGATTCAATAAAAAAGAATACAATTTCTTACATGTTTCCCAATTGACCTCTACAAAATAAATTTTTAAGTCATTATCTATAAATTAATACAACTTAATGAAAAAATGAATTTATTTTTATGAATTTTATTTTTAGTATCAAACTTAACTAGAAAAAAAATATTTTAAAAATTATGCGGGGTGGGGTCACTACAAGAAAACTGTGAATTACATGGGATTTTCCTGGGAATTAGTATTAAAATTTGCAGGAAAATAAGTTTCCTGCGGATTTTCATACTAATCCCCAAGAAAATCCCCATGTAATTCACACTTTTTTGTAGTGGGTGGGGCGGGTTGAAAATAAAAAAAGTTGTTATGCGGGGCGAGGCGGACCGGATTAAAAAATTTGCGGGTTAATCTCAACCCACCCCTCCCTGCCCCGCACCACCCCATTGTCATCCCTAGTCAAATTAATGTAAAAAACATACACTGTCTAATATCTTTAACAAGTCTTGTCTTATATATATCAATAACATCATCATCGATAGGGGTGGGCATGATATGGTATATATCGAATTACCACATCATACCGAATTTTTTTATACCATGATTTTAGTATTATGATATTTGGTATGGTATATGGTATACATTTTAATTTTTTTGGTATTCGGTACGGTATTTGGTATTTAGAAATAACATACCCAAATATCGAATATCATACCGAAGTATATAGTTACATAAATAACATATATATGTTATTAAAATATCAAAAAATTTGCAACCTAGTATTAGAACAAACTAAATGTTTAGAAGTTGAAACTTTGACTATTCTATTTTGATTGAAATATATTTGAATTTTAAATGATTAACAAAATGAGTTGTTTGTACTTTATTTTGCATGTATATATCTACATGTGGAATGTGTTAGTATGATACAATTGAGACCTTTTTTTAATTGTCGAAATCAGTGTACTCTATTATAAGAGTATATATTAATCAAAGTTAAGCAAATTATGGTTACCGATTTACCATATCGTAGAATATCGAAACTGAACTTCAATATACCGAACCATACCAAATTAAATTGGTATGGTAATGATATAATGTTTAAAAAACCGAATACCAAAATTACAAGGAAAAAATGACATATATACCCCTGAACTATCGTAAATGGTATGCAAATACCCTCCGTCATACTTTTGGGACATTGGTGTCCCTGCCGTCCAAAAACTAGAGCATATATCCCCTTCACTCTAACGGAAGACTAAATAGAGACACGTGACACAATTTTATCCATCGATCCGATATTTAATAACTGTCGGGTCGGTGGATAAGATTATGACACATGTATGTCCGTAGTATAAAGGGTGTATATTCTCTAGTTTTTGGATGGTAGGAGCACCAAAAGTATAACGGAGGATATTTACATACCATTTATAATAATTCGGAGTATATTTATCCTAACTTTCAAGTACCGTACCGTACCATACGAAGCCCACCCTATTCATGGATTCCATTTAAAACCTAAGCTTTAAACATTTCGAAATGTGACTGGGTGCTACATTAAATTAATATAAATCAGATTAATTTGAAGCATTTTTTTTTTTGTTATGAATATTATCGTTAAAAAAAGAGCTGTTGGATTGGAGACAGATCTTATTGCTTAAATCAGCATTTAATTATATCATGTCGTAAAAATCTTTAGTTAAGTCGATGTACCTTAGGCCTAAACCTCTAAAAACAATATAATCGCCCTCAAAGAATGTGATGCAGTAGATGAAGTTGCTCTTCTCTTAACTATAAGTCTCGATTCGAATTTTAGGTATGAAAAAAATCCTTAGTAGAGAGCGCTAACTATCCCACGAATGAGATCCTAGCTATCTGATGCGAATTCAAACTAATCGAACTTCAATACGGATATTGAAAATCAAATATAAAATAAAATTAATAATAATATACTCTTTTGTATTAAATTATATATGGTGTCTTTTTACATGTTTCTTAAAAAAACATTAATTATGAGAGGTTGATTATTTTATTTATGTTTTAGTAAGAAAATTATTAAATATTTTTTTTATTTATGTGTCATCAATTCATAACTAAAATGTTTGTAACTTTTTAAGAATAATTACTACTAAAGTAAAATGAAAATAAAATAAAATTTTATCTTTAACTTTTAAAATAGCAAATAATTTAACACAATTATTTTGAAAAATCATTATAAATAATTTAAGACATATAGAGTATCAATATAAAAAATTCCCAATTGCTGTGATATTATCTTATTAATTCGATTTTAGTCAACTCCTAGAACAGACAAAAGAGGCATATACCCTATCTTATTAATTCCCAATTGCTGTGATATTATCTTATTAATGCTGCAATACAAAATTAGGTAGGAATTTTTTGATGATTTTTTTATTTATGTGTCATCAATTAACTTTAACCGACAGCTTGATGTGAGATTTTATTAGAAAATATTTTATATTTTATGTATTTTGATTAGTGGAGGCAAATAGGTGGATTGGGTAAAATTTGGGCAGGTTGAAAATGGATCAACATAAAATGGGTAATAATTCAACTCATTCATATTTCATATTGGTAAAAATGGGTTAGGTAAAATACAAGTTTACCCCTATTTACTCATATTTTCATAAGTAAATAGTACTTTACTTTAGAATTAAACATGGATAAAATATTTTAGTCTTTTTTTATGAAAAATGTTGAAAATACTTTATTTAATTAGTTTTATTGTATCATCAAAGTCAAAAAAAAATCCTATAACGTTTCAATATAAAATAAATTTATGTAATAACAAGGAAAAAATATTTTTAATTTCAAAGTAAGGGAATATTTGCATTTTAGGAGTAAACGTGCTTAAGAAACTTTACGCAATATCAATACTAATACATGATTTGCTTACTTTACAGTTTACACTATTATTGTTATCCAATATAAAATTAAACAAATAAAAAATATAATTCTAATCAACAAAAGAAATGCACATGTAATATAGTATATATTTTTTTGGAGGGTCAAAGACTTTACCTTTTCAATTATAGAGAAGAATAATTAGAACATAAAAAAAGAAGAGAAGTTTACAACACTTTCGGTGATATCATGAATTTTGAGTGAATAAAAGTTGAAAGCTTAACCCATTTGGCTAACCCATATTTTACCCATAAATACCCATATTTCTATGGGTCAAATATGAATTTAAACCCATATTTAACCCATCTAAATAGTCACTCACCCAACCCATTAAAATATGAACGGGTTGGGCAGGTTGCCAAAATATGGACTCATTTTACCGGCACTAATTTCGACGAAGTGGTGGCACCTGTTACTAAAATTTATTTTCACTCGATATTTATTTATTTAATAGATAAATATAAGATTCATAAAATGTACATATTCAAATTTTTTATATTGATATCTTTTTTGAGACAGCTGAAATCTTAAAAAAATAATAATCTAATTTTATAAAAATATTATTGTTATCTTTTTCTCTAATTCTACAGAATAATATGTAAAATATATATAATAATAATAATATATAAATGTAAAATAAAATATAAAATTTATCATACAAAAATAAATAAAAAAATTCTTAAATGAAATTTAACCAAACTTGTCACGCCCCGAGCCTACACCCTGGGCGGGACTGGCACTCGAGAACCATTGCTGGCCCCAAGCGAACCCTTGGCCTGGCTTACTTACTCAGCGGAAGTCTTAAACACAAGAAATAGTCTCAAAGGATAACTCATGCAAACTTAGCCAAAATGGCAACTCAAGTCTCAACCATTAAAACAGGAAATATAAAACTCAAGAACTAACATATGATTGTCTATGAAGCCTCTAAACAACTGAGATGGATGTCGGGACAAGACCCACGACATCCTAATGAAACTAAAACTACTAAAAGCAATAAAAGGGATCCTTCGAAAGTAAGGAGGCTCACCAACAAGTTTGGAGCTCAACTAGAATCAACGATGCGCTGGATGATGATCCTGGTTACCTGTGTCTGCATCATAAAAAGATGCAGGCCAAATGGCATCAGTACATTGAATGTACGAGTATGCGAGTTGGAATGCTAAACACAACTTAAGCTTGAAAAGAATCTGAAAGGAACACTTACCTTGGCTTTAC
>JAJONR010012984.1:0-14718 GCA_029582245.1 Solanum etuberosum | reverse complement strand
TAGACGTACCTTAGAGTGTAGAAATCGACTAGTAAACATAGGTACGTTTCAAGGGAACTCGTACGGAAAGAAGTGGGAAAGGGTAGAGAACCTGGCGTTTAGACGTACCTTAGAGTGTAGAAATCGACTAGTAAACATAGGTACGTTTCAAGGGAACTCGTACGGAAAGAAGTGGGAAAGGGTAGAGAACCTGGCGTTTAGACGTACCTTAGAGTGTAGAAATCGACTAGTAAACATAGGTACGTTTCAAGGGAACTCGTACGGAAAGAAGTGGGAAAGGGTAGAGAACCTGGCGTTTAGACGTACCTTAGAGTGTAGAAATCGACTAGTAAACATAGGTACGTTTCAAGGGAACTCGTACGGAAAGAAGTGGGAAAGGGTAGAGAACCTGGCGTTTAGACGTACCTTAGAGTGTAGAAATCGACTAGTAAACATAGGTACGTTTCAAGGGAACTCGTACGGAAAGAAGTGGGAAAGGGTAGAGAACCTGGCGTCCCTGGCGCTCTGAGTGGCGCGGGGCGCCAGAGCTTAAAATTCAGAACTGGGGATGGGGCGCACTGGCTGGCGCGGCCCCCAGATCCCAAACTACAGAACACAAAGTGGAGCACTCTGGCTGGCACGGCGCCCCACCCCTTTCCCCAGAATTTCCCCGATTTTTCTTGCTTGTTTTTCAACTCTAAACCCTCTAGATTCAATTGGTTCTTTCCCCAAACACTTAGGTTCGACTACATAACAAAAGTATGCAAGAACCTACTCAAAACGACATCTAATTTCATGAATTTAAATCAAGAACTTCTCAACAACTTCAACAATCAAGAACCCAATAGAAACTTCAAACAAATCCATCAATAACTCAATTTCTATACTTTCAAGAACCAAATATCGTTGAATAAAATCATGATTGGCGCGTGGGTGAATTAACCCAATGCTATGTGATCTCACATACCTCGTAGGGATCACCCCTTGATGAAATCCACAAGCCCAGCTTCAAGAACTTGACGATTCCTTTCCTCTTTTCCTCTTTTCCTCTTTTCCTCTTTTTTCTCTTTTCTCCTCTCAAAACCCTAACTCTTTTTTATGAAGTGTAAACTGAACCAAATCAGTTTAGACCCCAACTTAATTACTAAAAATGAAATTAAATAATAGGGTAGTGAAAAGACCATAATACCCTTCTAAAATCCAGTTTTGACTTTCCTTATCTAGACAACCCAACTTCAAATGGACATATATTCCTCATACGAACTCAAAATTGAGAAAACTCGGTGGCGTTGGAAAGATAATTCAAAGATCTTTCCCACGGTATCTTGTATCACACCTAAATCATCCTTAGCTAGGAGTTATTATCATTTGAAGTTGACCCAAAACCCATACTTAACTTAACTTTGTCAAACTTTCCAAATTTGATTATTTTCAAAAAATGGTTTCCTTCTAATTCTAGTTCTTTCTAGTTTTTTTGAATAGCGGGGTGTTACAGAAATGCTGATTTGACATCCATCTGATGCACTTTCCAGCCACGTTGTGCAGAAACAGTTATAAGCAATCTGATCATGTCGAGCCTAGCAACTGGAGTAAAAGTGTCAGAATAATATTCTACACCAAAAATCTGTGCATAACCCTTAACTACAAGCCTTGCTTTATGCTTGTTGATTGAACTATCAACATTTAGCTTGGTTCGGAACTCCCACTTTATCCCAATTACTTTTCTACCTTGAGGTTTGTCAACAAGCTGCCACGTATCATTTTTCGATCATAAACAGCTCATCCTCCATTGTGTTTCTCCACTTGGGGTCTTTGAGAGCATCTTTAGGGTTAGCAGGCTCACGAATCGCAACATTGCATCTTTAGGGTTAGCAGGCTCACGAATCGCAACATTGCATCTTTCATATATATCAGAGAGCAATCGAGTTCCCCTAACTGGTGGATCATCGTCCCTTTCATTTAACCACAAGCTTGTTTTCTGGACGGAATTCCTTGAGTCATCCCAATCCCATTCTTCATTCTCCAAGAAGTGGACATCTCTACTGATAACTATCTTCTCACCTTCAGGTTGAAAGATTTTGTACTCTTTTGAAACATTACTGTACCCAATAAAAATGCCCGTGGCAGCCTTTTTATCTAGTTTATGCCGTTTGACCTGAGGAACATAGGTAAAACAAAGACAACCAAACACTTTAAGAAAATGCAGTGGAGGCTTGTATCCATTCCATGCTTCAAAAGGAGTTTGATCTTTCACAGCTTTTGAGGGAAGTCGATTTTGTAGGAACACAACTGTATTTGCTGCCTCTGCCCAAAACATCTTTGGCAAATTCTTTTCGTGCAACATACATCTTGCCATCTCCATGATAAATCTGTTTCTTCTGTCAATAACTCCATTTTGTTATGGAGTATAAGAAACAGTAAGTTGATGTTCAATCCCTGCTTCCTCACAAAATAGACCAAACTGATGAGAAGTGTACTCCTTGCCATTGTCAGATCGTAAAATCTGAATTTTGCAGCAACTTTCATTTTCCAACTTTGCTTTCAACTTCCAGAAAATGCTCTTGACCTCTGCTTTGTACTTTAAAAAATAAATCCAGCACATTCGGGTCAGATCATCAATAAAAATAACATAATAAAGACAACCTTTAAGTGAATGAGTCCTTTGGGGTCCTCCAATATCGGTGTGAACCAGCTGCAACTTTCTTGTTGCTCTCCAATTTGCCTTTGGGAATGGAAGTCTACTTTGTTTTCCAAATTGACAAGCCCGACAATTTTTAGAACTCGCTCCCAGTTTAGAAAGGTTCTCTTCTATCACCAATTCTTGTATTTTGAGAAGTCCTTGATAATGATAGTGTCCGAGTCTCTTATGCCATAACTCAGAAGCATTTTCTCTTGCCGAATATACCATTTGTTCTTCCTCCAATGGATTTAATGAGAAATTTCTGCCTCTCATTTTGACTTTAAACAAGTCATGTCCTGAGGCTTCCTTGATCAAGCAATGTTTATCTTCTAAATACAATTTGAAACCTTTTTCTAACAATTAACCAACACTTAACAAGTTCTGATCTAAATCAGGTACATAAAGAACATCAGAAATTGCTTTAGTACCTGATTGTGTTTCAGTTGTAATGGTTCCCATTCCTTTTGCCGGAATATAACCATCATGACCTATTCTAACTTTTGTAACTCCAGTAGGCTTCAAGTCTTTAAAGAGCTCTTTGTCATGAGTCATATGGTTTGTGCATACGCTATCAATCAGCTAAGCTTCAGTTGAAACATTGCTTGCAAAACACGATGCCACAAAGAGTTGATCCTCTTCCTATTCATTAACATCCTGGGCATTTGCGTCTTGCTGCTGCAATTTATTCTTGCAGATAATTGCTTCATGCCCGAGTTGGTTGCACTTACTGCATTTAGCATCCGGACTTTTCCAACACTTACATGACGCGTGTCCATTCTTTCCACAATACTTACAAGGAGGATAGTTTCCTTTGAAGCTACCTGATTTGCTTTTGTTGTTGTAGCAAGATGCTCCTTCTCCATTTGTTGGCCGGTTCTTCTAATTGTTTTTCTTTTTGTATCTTCCACTATCTTCATGTTTGGCCGCCAATGCTCCCTCTCTAATTCTATCTTCTCTCATAACCCTTCTTTGTTCTTGAGCCTGCAAGGAATTCAATAATTCTGCCAAAGTGATTTTTGACAGATCCTTGGTGTTCTCCAAAGTGGTAATGGTGGCTTTAAATCTTTCAGGTACAATAACCAGAATCTTTTCAACAATACGTGAGTCTTTAAACTCAGAACCAAGTAATCTTACAATGTTTGCTATGCACATAAGCCTTTCAGAGTATTCTTTGATGGTTTTCGATTCTTTCATCTTCTGTTACTCAAAGTCTCTAATGAGATTCAACACTTGCATACCTTTGATACGATCATCTCCTTCATATTCTGCCTTGAGATAATCCCAGATAGCTTTTGCTGATTTTAGAGACATGATACGAGTGAAAATTGTTGAAGAGACAGATGAAAAAAAGGCATGCCTTTGCCTTAGATTTTATGATTTTCTTGTCCTTGTATTTTTGAGTTGAGCCATTGTTGGGTTTCCGGGTAGCGGAATAACTTCATAGTCTTCCTCGATTGCCTCCCAAAGATCTAAAGCTTCGAGATAAGCTTCCATCCTCACTGCCCACATGTGAAAATTTTCACCATTGAAGACAAGAGGTGTAATTGTCGAGAAACTTGAGCTTTCTTCCATGTTTAATCTTTTGCTGTTTCTGGTTGTGGTGCTTGAGTCACTTGAAACAATCACTCCCAGAAATACCCACAAATCTCGCAAGATAAAAAGCTCTGGATACCAATTATTGGTAAATTTTAGAAGTAATAGTTATTAGAAAGCAGAGAAGTCAAGAAGAATATTGGTAGAAGAACATTTTATTGATATCTTCAGATTATATTTGTAAGACTGGAATGAAAAACAGAAAGTAGTAAACCCACGACTAGCAAATTCCTAACTCACTAACTTACTCCTAAATAATATGAATAGATGACTAACAACTAATTGACTAAGTCTTATCTAATATAAAGCAGTAAAAGTAAAATTAACTGCAGTTGAAAAAGCAAATACCTAACAGAAGCTGCAAATACGAAGTTAAATTCAATTCGTTAGCATACGCATAGAGTCTTCGTACTAATGAAGAAATTTTCAATTCCGACTATTGTCACCAGGTTTGTTTTGATGAAACCGATTCTTTTAGATGTAAATAAATTTTAAACACAAGTAAATCTTTTTATTGATGCGATACACACGTTCACTAAAAATAGTTATTTTAAAAGCACGAAAGTCCTTATGAATATTGATAATGTGGTATTTGTGTCGTGTCACGCCATTAAATCAAGCGCTACTGGGGAGGCATTCCACCCCTTTTTCTTTTATGATATAAATTTTTTGTTCTTAATGTGTGTTGTGGGGCATGTCTTGAAAGAATAAGGAAATATTATATTAAAGTACCAAAAATATGAGTTCATCGTGGAGTTACAACGTCAACTAGTTTAGAGAATGATGTTGAAGTCCATTTGCTTCACAACTTGAGTCATAGTCATAAATCCAATTACGATCCATAAACCACTTTATAGGAAACTTGAGACACTTGACTGATGAGGTACTCTGATTCTCTAGCACCTCGCAAAACTCTACGCTTAAGATCTGAACCATTTGTGGCAAGCGTATCAGCTTGGACCGGGTGATGTCCTACTTGTTCATGTATGCTAAGGTCACCAAGTATAGGAAGTGTATTGGATGTGGTTTAGGGTCATAAGGGGCCTCTCGCACTAAGTTGAGTTCATAGTTTTCCTATCGGGTAAGTTTCCGCATGAGTTCATGCAAGGGTCAACTTCAAATGACCATATGTCTTAACATATTAAGAGTTAGATGGCCCATAACCTATCAAATTAAAGATCTATGAATTTTCTTTTTAATGCCACCAAGTTTGCATCAATCCGAGTTCGAAGTAAACAATACTGACCGTTTTACCACAGACATTTCCAGCAAAGATTTCAGGACCTGAGTTTTATGGGTCTAATCTACGGGTCGTAAATCAAACTACGGTCCGTAGTTTAAGCTCTTAAAATGAACTTTAATTGCTGATTTTCAGTCTGTTTTTCATGGATCCAACTACGAGTCATAAATCAATCTATGGGTCGTAAATTGGACTCGTAAAATGAACTTCTACCACTGATTTCCAGCCTGCTTTTCATGAATTCAACCAAAGGTTGTACCAATCTACGAGTCATAAATCGGACTCGTAGAATGAAGTCCAGAGACTTAAAATTTCAGCTGGAAGTCCAAGGAAGGGATGTACGGGCCGTAGATCAAACCATAGTCCGTAGACGGCCACATGGAATGTTCCAACAACTTTTCAATTAAGGTTACTTTGGTCTTTTTCCACTATTTTAACTCCTAAATCACTATTTTCAATTAAGGTCACTTTGGTCTTTTTCCACCATTTTAACTCCCAAATAAATTAAGGTTACTTTGGTCTTTTTTCACTATTTTAACTCCTAAATCACGATGTTTTAGTCAATCCTAAGTGAGGTTAAGGGGAATTTAGTCGACTAAACATCCTCATTCACACCTAACACTTAGAATCATCATAACAGTACATTTTATATTCTTTCAATCAAGAAGTAGGGTTCCTCATCTTCAAGCTTCGAATTCAAGTATACCATCAAGGGTTTTTTTTCCAGGTATGTGGGATTTCATCAATGGATATCCTTTCACCCATTGAGTCTCAAAGTAAATCTCGTTCTTCAGTTAATGATTTATACAGAAGTTAGAGTTTTATGAAAAACATGATTTTCACTATATTTTCTATTCTTCTTCATGGATAGCTTGATTATGTGTTTTCACTTATAATTCATTACTTCTAAATATTATTTTCATGAACCCTCAGGATATAAATATTTAATGTCTCAGAACTATGTTGTTTTAGTCTACATATATCAGATTATTAGTTTCTCATGATTAAAGATGCTTTTAGATAAACTGTCTACCAGTTATTATCATTTCAACATTTCAGATTTATCACGAGTTTACTAGACTTGTGATGTTGTCTCACATACTCAGTACATTCAAAGTACTGACTGCATTCTCTCTTGTGCTATATTATTTTATAATATAGATTCAGACGCTCAACATCCAATTCGCTGTTAGTACGACTTTCGATAAGCTCAGTAGCAGTATTGGTGAGTCCTCATCTTTCGAAAACAACCCCTAAGCTATTTTTCTTTAGTTTAGTCATTCAGTTTTCGGACAATTAGAATTAACTGGGGGCTTGTCCCAATAACTCATCTTTGTAGAGACTTTCATATATTAGTTTCCAGCTTTATGGGGGCTTGTCCCGGTAACTCATCATTTTGATTATTGTTAGGACTTGATTTCTTATATCCTCGGTGGAACTTTACATACTTGATGCTTGATATAGTACAATACTTTGAACTTGTATTTGAAAGATATAATTTTATGATATTGAATTCCTTGACTATCTCTGTACCCATGGAACTAGTGCAGGTGTCCTCACTAGTGCTAATTGGGAAAAAGTGAGATAAATGATTAAGTTTCTTGAAACTTTTTATATACTTACTTTGAAGGTCTATGGTACAAAGTATGTCACAAATAATGTGCACTTTGTGTAAATTGCTAAGCTTGATCTTATTTTGAGAGGATGTTGGGAAATGAAGATTCTAGCTTGAAAAAAATGACAGGAAGTATTAGAGAAAAGTTTCAAAAATATTGGGGTGAACCAAATAAAATGTAAAAAATTATCTTTATATCATCTGTGTTGGATCCTCGTAACAAGCTTGATTGTGTTCCTTTTGCAATTGGTAATATGTTTGGAAATTCAAAAAATTGAACCAAAACTTCCTCAATTGCAAAAATAACATAATCAATCTTGTTAGGGGATCCAACGCAGATGATATAAAGATCATTTTGTTTATTTTATCTGATTCTCTCCAATATTTTTGAACTCTTCTCTCATACTTCTTGCCATTTTTCAAGCTAGAATCTTCATTTTTCATCATCTCTTTCAAAATAAGATCAAGCTCAGTAATTTTCACAAAATGCACATTATTTGTGATATAATTTGAACCAGAGACCTTCAAAGCGAGTATATAAAAATTTTCACGAAACTTAATCATTGACCTCACTTTTTTCCAATCAGCATTAGTCAGGACACCTGCACTAGTTCCATCTTCATAAAGATGGGTACGAAGATGATCAAAGAATTCAATATCATAAAAACTATATCTCTCAAATGCAAGTTCAAAGTGTTGTGTTGTATCAAGTAGTAGAGTTCTACCGAGTAGGAACATCTAAACATAGTGATTTCTTACTAGTTATAAATTGAGATTCACAATATTTTTTAAACTTTTAAATTCTTGCAGGAGATTGTTTAATGTATTTCACGACTTGTCTCACTCTCTTGACTGATTGACCAACTTCCTTCAATCCATATTGCATGATAAGATTAAGAATACGCATCATACACCTCACATGAAGATTGTCACGCCCTGAGCCTACACCCTGGACGTGACTGGCACTCACGAATCATTTTTGATCCCCAAGCCAACCCTTGGCCTGACTACATGACATTAAACAATATGTGGAAGCTTAAATAGGTGAACATTTCTGAAAGTCTTAAAATACTATCTTTGCAAAATTCTTAACATGAGCTAAACAGAACATCCTAAGAAAACAATGGAAAACATCTACTCAATCTGTCTACGAAGCCTCTAACAATGTGAGATGGATGTCGGGACAAGACCCACGATACCTCCTAAAGCTACTAACTAAAATGAAATGGAGACCCCTGAAAGTAAGGAGGCCTCACCAAATGCTGTCTGCGAGTGGATAATGATCTTAACGATTCGCCTGTTGATGATCTTGAATACCTGTATCTGCATCATGAAACGATGCAGGTCGAATGACGTCAGCACATTGAATGTAATGATACATGAAAAGGTTAGAGTAAACAATAATCTGGCTTTGAAGGACTGAAACAACATAACTAGATTAATACATGAATATGAAGTGGAATTTTTTTTTTAAGCTTTACAATATAATATGCAATGAAAATAATATATTTTACTTGTGGGGAGTTTCTCTAACCGACAACCATTACCATGAGCCTAGTAATGATACAATGTTTCACCTCACGTTGTCTGGGCCACCCTATACTTTATCGGGGTATAGGATGATATCGTGACTATGGATCCATCTAATTGGCCTTCTCAGAGGCAGTGAGGAGTCGCATGAAGATTCAATGCTATCCTTCCTACACTGGCTACGTAGTTCTATGGGACTTTCGAATCATAAGAGACTCTAACCCAACTTGGTGCTCGATACTACTCCCAAAATAATAGATATAACATTATGCTCAATTCACCCATTAAAAGGAATGAACTTTTTACTTGATTGAAATACTTTTCAAACATTAGACGTGTTTATATTCTTGAAAAGATGTACTGGTGAACTTATCTTTCAAGTTCAATAATCAACATAGATACATAAGTATACATTTAGTTATCTAAATAACATTTGACAACTTTTAAGTGTTTATGAAATAAAATCTTTGAACTTCCCTCTTAACTTTACCTTGACTTGAAAATGTGAGTTTAAGAATAATGATTAGAATATGCATAAGATCCTTCAATGATTAATGGAGGTTTAGATAGTTGATAATACGAAGAGAATGACAACTAAGCTCAAAGGAACAAATACGGAACAAGAACAGAGAAGGAACCATTTACTGGGGGTCTGATTGGGCGTCTTACTGGCGCGTCGCGCCAGGCCCCTAGCGCCTTGGGGGCGCAATGCCCCACCCCAAACCCAAAATTTTGACGAGTTTTTCTTGTTCTATTCATGGCCTAACCCACTTGGAATCAAATGATTCATTTCCAAACTGATTTAGATTCATAAACTCAACGAAATTCATCGAAAACTCCCTCAATTTACACCAAGAACAACACTCATTCGCAAAACCCTCACTTTAACAATCCAATATGACTTTATTGATAAAGAATGAAGTAAAACCTTAAGAATTCCTCAAGAACCTATACATAGCGATTTCATGGATGATTTACTGAAAGAAATACATGTTTGACGTGAGGATGAACATATCCATCACTATGAGAAACCTCACGTACCTCGAAAGAACCAAGTTCTTGGCGATTTCTTCGAAATCTTGAAGAACTTCTTGAAACTCATTTTTTCTCCTCTTGAATTTTGCCCTAGCTTCCTTGAATGCTTTAGACTTAGGCGTAAACTGATTTTAATCAGATTTGACCCCTAATATATTACTAAAAACGTTTAAAGCTGATGGGTTAAGGAAAAGACCAAAATACCCCTCATTAATTCGGGTAAATTTCCTTAACTGGACATGCTGACTTCAAACAGACATATCTCCCTCATCCAAATTCAAAATTTAGCAAACTCAGTGGCGTTGGAAAGAGGATTCAAAGATCTTTCATTTGATAACTTATGAGTCACCTAACTCTTCTTGTACTAAAAGTTATGGTTGTTTGAAGTTGACCCAAAACTCACAACTTAAGCATAACTTGCAAAATTTCAAATTAGCTCCTTTCCAAATTAGTTATTTCTAAATTTAACTCTTTCAAATACCGAGGTGTTACAAAGATGTTGACCCTCCATTATGTTGGTTCCCCAATTGCTCAAATTCTTAGACATTTCTTTTACTGTAACACTGTTGAAACTAGCATTATCAGTTGTTATAGTAAACATATTATCCAAACCTCAATCAAGCAAACAATTAGTAATGGAAGTTGCTATATCCTCACTTTTATGACTAAAAATAGGACAAAACTTAATAATTCTTTTATGCAAAGTTCAATTTCTATCTTTAAAGTGGGTTGTTAGACATAGGTAGTTGATTCTTTGAATAGCTGTTCAAGTATCTGTCGTAAGATAAACTTTTGTACGCGCTTCTCTGAAAGTCATCTTCAAGAGTTTTCTTTTTTCACTATAAAGTTCATAACAATCTCTTGTCAAAATTCTACGGGAAGGAATATGAAATTGTGGTAATGTGACTTTCATGAAATTCTTAAAACCTTTCTTCTCAACAAAATTAAACGACAACTCGTCAACAATTACCATTTCGGCTAAAGCTCTTCTACTTTGTGCTTGTTCAAATTTTCAAGTGCTAATCACCCCTTCCTTTGCTACCGTTGAAGATGGTAAAAAATTTATTAGTGTTTGACCATCATCTATGATATAGAAAAGTTTAGGACACCTTTTGTTAGTCAAACGACTATTCATAGCCGAAGTACCATTACCTTTTATAGCAGCCGCATAAGTTTTTCCATAATAATTTCATTTTGCTTTAGTAGCTTCATCTTCATCAATAAATTTCTCAAAATGCTTCCAACAAACAGCCCTAGGCTCCATGGCTTTTATTTTCTTTGAAGCTTCAATGTTAGCTTGAACTTTATTTAGAGATGAGGCATTAAGTATGCTTTCATTTGAAGCCCCACCTTCACTTATCCTACTTTCAATTTATGTCATCTGTGAAAAAACAAAAAAAAAGATGTGAGAACCCATGCAAAAAAGCAAATTCTGATTCTTTCATAACCTATACAAGAAAGCATTTTTTTCCTCTCAAACAAACCCTTTTGATTTCCGATTCTTCCATTACCCATACGGAAAAGTAAAAAAAAGAAAAGAAGCTTACCAGATTGTGAGGCGGAGCCATGAAGCAGACAAATAATCAAGAGTCAACGACAATGTAATGGAGAATTGAAAATTGAAAATTGAAAAGTGAGAATGATGGCTCGCGTCGCTCTTCTTCACTCTTCATTTCTTTCATAGTAAATTGTGGTGAGTTTGAGTGTGAATAAGAGATTTGAGGTTTGGGTGGATATAGATGTAGGGATTCTTTTAAGTAATGGGATGATAGCATAATAGATGTTATTGGGCTTTTCAGTTATGTTAATGTATTGTACAAGTATTTGCATATAAAGTATAGGAAAAATTATGTGAGTTGGCAAACATTACTATGTTATTATTCAATGACGGTATAATTTCATTTAATTACTATGTGTGAATATAGCTTAATATATTTTTCTATTAAATATGGAACTCACGCTTACTTTGTATACCGCGACAAAAATAGTCTTTCTGGCTTTTGTATACTTATTTATACAAACACAATTTTATATCTCCTCTCTCCATTCTCTATTTCTCTCATAAAATCACTCATACACATCCAATTTGAATTTTGAAATTTACTCTCTCCCTCCTAATCGTGATTTCACTATTGTAGGTAACCGTCCAAATTTTCATTGGGTTTAACACAAGATTTTGGAGTCAATGCAGGGTCTATTGCAAAATCTAGATAAATTGAAGAGAAAAATATATTCAAGAGTTGAAATCCAAGAAGAAAAAAAATGACCCAATGACATTGCAACAAGTTATCAATAATGATAAGGCAAGCAACATCAAAATAGTTGAAGGAGGAAACAATAGAAAAGCCAAAGATAGTGATTCTAATAGTAATCAGTCAAGAACATCTGATGAGGTTGTGTCTAGTTCATTAGATCTGGACAAATATGAAAAATCAAATGTATTTCTATAAACCCTAAATGTATATAGCAATTTGTATATTTATTAGTTATTATTTATACACATACAAAATTGTGATTTAATTCCATATATGCATAACTATATTGGGGTGTATTTATATATTTGTATATTTAAGTCATATAATCATATACATATACAACTTATAATTATATACAAATACAAATAGTTCTATATTTATACAAATAGTTCTATATTTATACAAATATTTGTATATTTATACATATGCATATACTTGTATATAGTAATTAATTTGTATAAATATTGGTGTTGGTATCGTAGTAGAACTCATTTTGGCAAAATATTTTATTAAAAAATGATTAGCGTGAATCATGAGATTCTGTAAATTTTCTACTACCGTATTTAGCGTCCATGTATCTATTTATTAAAAAAAATATTTGTATAAATTTAAAACAAAAAAATCGAGATATACAAATCTAAAGCTCCATAGCAAACTAAACTATAGTCATGGAGCTTAATAAGATAAACTATAACTACGGATCATTATTTACTTAAATTTGTTTGTCATATATGAAATTTACCCTAAAATATAAATGTAGTATAATGTATTAAATAAAATTTGATCGGTTAACCAAAAAAAGTACATAAAAATTGATAACCAAACCGAATTATTGAGATTTTAAAATTTAAAATTGAAAGCGACTGATTTAATCGAAAAATTGAAATCAAAATTTTAAAAAAATAAATCAATTCAATCGATTTTTTCGATTTGAACCAAATTATGCCCAGCCTTACCTAGCACGTTTTAGAATACAAATGTTTTCAATAAATATGAAGGTAATACATTGGAAAATTATTTCACATTATATTTTCACACACATGTTAAAAAGTGGTTATTTACCCATTTTTCTTGATAAAGGATTGCAATGAGGTGGGGCGAGACGAATTTTAAACCAAACGGGGTGGAGCGGGTCTAAGGATCGATATGCAGGGTGGGGGGTGGGGGAGTCGGATTTTTTTTAAAAAAAAATGATGTGAGTACGGGTCTATGCGAATTTATGTGGGGTCAAACAAAACAAAAGCTAAAAAAGGTATTTTAAAATCTTGCGAATAAGAAATCCAAAAAAATGTTAACTTACAAAAAAAATAATTGCAAAACAAAATGTTTATATATTATATATTGCTATTATGTCTGTAAGTATTTTTTTAAATCTTACATTTTTGTTAGTTGTATTTTGCTTCCCAAAGTATATTTGTATATAGGAATTGTTAATTACTTATTAAAGGTTAGCAAAGTCAAAGGATTTTAAAAAATTATTATAGTTAATATGGAGTTATATTTTATAATAGAATTGTTGCCTACACAATTTATTTGTGCTAAAATATGGAATAAATTCAATAATTAAAAATTATTCATAATCCTATATTGAAAGTACAGCAAATTATGCGGGTCGGGACATGGTGGATTTGTGCGAGGCGAGGTAGGGCAGATTAAAAACACATAAAAGGATAATGTGGGGCGGATTGAAAATTTTATGGGTTAAGACTCAACCTGCCCCACATTTGTCATCCATTTTTCATGAGGACTTTATTAGGATGTTGTATAGTACAAAGTTTCCAAATTTTATATCATGCCTGCATTGACAATTGGACTTAAGCCCATATATAAGTCCACCTTAGTCCATAAACTTCCTTTGCAAATAAACTAGCCCATACATTTCCTTTTCGATTTAACTATTTGATATTCAAAACATTTTATTTGAAATCTCATTAAATATATACGTCTAATATCGAGGATGAGACGAAATATAAATAGGCAAAAAATATTCACTAAAAATCAACACCATCAATATCAACCTCTTATCAAATCGAATGATGAAGAACAGTTAATGGGGGCGACCTGAGAAACTTTAAAACAAATAGAGACACAATCAATCAGAACCAACACCAGCAATTTCAACCTCTTATCAACTTGAATGATGAAGAATAGTCTACAGGGGCGACCTGAGAACATATGTGTCACATTTATAAACAATAAATTGTTAGAAACAAAATATGCACATACATATGTTCTCAAATCAACCCTATTGAACACATCCACATATTGTTAACTCCATCTTTTTATGTGAAATCATGAAGACATATATAAAGGGAAAATAGATCTTTAAAAGGTGTACACATTGTACTACAATTAGTACTAGTACTTCAATTCTAGGACAATATCTTTCTTTGCATGATGTCTTTGTCTATAAAGTACTACTACAAACTATTGTACTCCACGCATTCTACTTCACTTATTTGTACTACAAATAATTGTTATATATCAATCAAGTCACATTATTTGTTATAATTGATAATCTATTTTATTTATTTATTAGATTATATAAATCTCTTAATTGTAGACACCCTTTATATGACCTGGTAATTATTATTTTTAATATTGATTTTATATATATAACTTAAGTTTGTATTATCATTTCTCTCTGTCTCAATTTATGTGATGTAGTTTGACCTGATACGGAGTTTAAGAAAGTAAAAAAAACTTTTGAAACTTATGATCTTAAATAAATGATAAATATTTGTGTGATTATAAATAAGTTTCAATGTTCTGAACCAAAAAAAAAAAAAAA
>JAJONR010012983.1:0-12613 GCA_029582245.1 Solanum etuberosum | reverse complement strand
AGTATGGATTCAAGGTTCATGATCTCATGTTTATGGATGATTTCATGATGTTTAGACGTACCTTAGAGTGTTGGAATCAACTAGAAAACATAGGTACATTGCTAAGGAACTAGTACGGAAAGAAAAGGGAAAAAAGTAAAAGACCTGGCGTCCCTGGCGCTCTGAGCGGCGCGGGGTGCCAGACCCAAAACTTCAGGACTGAAGTTGGGGCGCGCTGGCTGGCGCGGCGCGGCGCCCCAGGGGTGAAACTTCAGGGAGCTCTTTGGGGCTCGCTGGCTGGCGCGGCGTCCCACCCCTTTCCCCAAGTGTTTGACAATTTTTCTTGCTCGTTTTTCAACTCTAAACCCTCTAAACTCAATTGGTTCTTTCCCCAAACACTTAGAATCGACTAAACCCTCAATATATGTAAGATTCAACTGGAATTCACACCTAATTACATGAATCAATCTCAAGAAACTTCAACAACAAGAACCCACAAGATTTCAAACGAATTTCATCAAGAACTCATAGGATTTACTTTCAAATCAAAATAACTTGGGTGAATTGAATCATGTTTGGCGCGTGGGTGAACTAACCCAACGCTATGTGATCTCACATACCTCGTAGGATTGAATTCTTGGCGAAATCCACAATCAAACTTGAACGATCTTGACGAATCTTGCCTTTTCTTCTTCTTTCTCCTCTTTTCTCCTTTCTCCAAGCCCTAGCGTAAACTTCAACTTTTCTAAACTGACTAAAATCTGATTTGACCCCTATTAAACTCCTAAAAACGAATTAAAATAATAGGGTACGGAAAATACTAAAATACCCTTTCAAAATCCGGATTGGACTTTCCTTATTTGAACAGCCCAACTTCCAATGGGAATATCTCACTCATACAAACTCGGAATCACGCAAACTTGGCGGCGTTGGAAAGATTATTCCAAGATCTTTCCTACGATATCTGGAAACACACCTAAATCATCCTGATCTAGGAGTTATGGTCATTTAAAGTTGGCCAAAACTCAACTTAACATACTTAACAAAATTTCCAGATTTTTATAATCTTTCCAAAAATGGCTATTTCCAAATTTTTTTACTTCTTCCTAGTTATTTCAATTTGCGAGATGTTACAATTAGGTCACAGTTTAATTGAATTAATACCAAAAATTATATGTGAGGTTATCCATATGTTGCAACATATGACAAATCTGTTATAATTTCAACACAAAATTGACCAGTTTATCCAACAGAATGTACATATGGTGCAATAGATGTCAAATTGATGTATGTGTTAATAGATAAATTAAGTAATTTAATAATAAAAAATGTCAAATTGGACCATATTTTATTAAATTTGACCATAATTAAGCAATAAAAATGGTATAACACTTTGAACAGAGATTTCCTATGGTGCTATATAACTATCATATGGAATTACTTAGTCATTGTATGATGAACTAGTGGTATAATGATATTTGTAAAAATAATTAATAGAATTGACGAAGGTTTTTGTATTATACCAGAATTTTGTACTTAGACATGTTAAAAAACTATATATTAGTGCTACATGTTGTATTAGGTCACAATTTAATTGAATTAATACCTAAAATCACATGTGAGGTTATCCAGAGTTTGCAACATATGATAAATCTGTTGCAATTTCAATACAAAATTGACCAGATTATCCCACAGAATGTACAAATGTTGCAAAAGATGTCAAATTAATGAATGTGTTAATCGATAAATTAAGCAATTTAATATTATAAAATTTCAAATTGAATCATATTTTATTAAATGGGACCATAATTAAGCAATAAAAAATGGTATAACACTTTGAACAACGATTTCCTTTGGTGCTATATAATTATCATATGGAATTACTTAGTCATTGTATGATGAACTAGTGGTATAATGATATTTGTAAAAATAATTGATAGAATTGATGAAGGTTGTTGTATTAGACCATAATTTTGTACTTAGATATGTTATAGACTTACATATTAGTGCTACATATTGTATTAGGTAACAGTTTAATTGAATTAATAGAAAAAATCACATGTGAGGTTATCCATATGTTGCAACATATATAAATCTGTAGCAATTTCAACGCAAAATTAACCAAATAATCCCACAGAATGTACATATATTGCAACAGATGTCATATTGATAGATGTGTTAATCATTAAATTATGAAATTTAATAATGAAAATTATCAAATTGGACCATATTTTATAAAATTGGACCATAATTAAGCAAAAAAAAATGGTATAACACTTTGAACATAGATTTCCTATGGTGTTATATAATTATCATATGGAATTACTTAGTCATTGTATGATGAACTAGTGGTATAATGATATTTGAAAAAAAAAATTGATAGATTTGATGAAGGTTGTTGTATTAGATCATAATTTTGTATTTAGACATGTTATAGGACTATATATTAGTGCTACATGTTGTATTAGGTCACAATTTAATTGAATTAATACCAAAAACCATATGTGAGGTTATCCATATGTTGCAACATATGAAAAATCTATTGCAATTTCAATAAAAAATTGACCAGATTATCCAACAGAAAATACATATGTTGCAACAGATGTCAAATTGATGGATGTGTTAATCGATAAATTAAGCAATTTATTGATAAAAAATGTCAAATTGGACCATAAATAATACTTTGAACAAAGATTTCCTATGGTACTATATAACTATCATATGGTATTACTTAGTCATTGTATGATGAACTGGTGGTATAATGATATTTGTAAAAATAACTGATAGAATTGATGAAGGTTGTTGTATTAGACTATAATTTTGTACTTAGACATGTTATAGGACTATATATTAGTGCTACATGTTGTATTAGGTCACAGTTTAATTGAATTAATACCAAAAATCACATGTGAAGTTATCAATATGTTGCAACATATGACAAATTTATTGCAATTTCATTATAAAATTAACCAGATTATCCAACATAATGTACATATGTTGCAACAGATGTCAAATTGATGGATGTGCTAATCTATAAATAATGTAATTTAATAATGAAAAATGTCAAACTGGACCATATTTTATTAAATTGGACCATAATTAAGCAATAAAAAATTGGTATAACACTTTGAACAACGATTTCCTATGGTGCCATATAACTATCATATGAAATCACTTAGTCATTGTATGATGAACTAGTGGTATAATGATATTTGTAAAAATAATTGATAGAATTGATGAAAGTTGTTGTAATAGACCATAATTTTATACTTAGACATATTATAGGACTATATATTAGTGCTACATGTTGTATTAGGTCACAATTTAATTGTATTAATATCAAAAACCACATGTAAAGTTATCCATATGTTACAACATATGACAAATCTGTTGCAATTTCAACACAAAATTGACCAGATTATCCAACAGAATGTACATATGTTGCAACAGATGTCAAATTGATAGATGTGTTAATCGATAAATTAAATAATTTAATAATGAAAAATGTAAAATTGGACCATATTTTATTAAATTGGACCATAATTAGGCAATAAAAAATGGTATAACACTTTCAACAACGTTTTCATATGGTGCTATATAACTATCATATGGAATTACTTAACCATTGTATGATGAACTAATGGTATAATGATATTTGTAAAAATAATTAATAGAATTAATGAAGGTTGTTGTATTAGACCATAATTTTATAATTAGACATGTTATAGGACTATATATTAGTACTACATGTTGTATTAGGTCACAATTTAATTGAATTAATACCCAAAACCACATGTGAGGTTATCCATATGTTTCAAAATATGACAAATCTGTTGCAATTTCAATACAAAATTGATCAAATTATCCCACAGAATGTACAAATGTTGCAAAAGATGTCAAATTGATGGATGTCTTAATCGATAAATTAAATAATTTAATAATAAAAAATATCAAATTTGATCATATTTTATTAAATTGGACCATAATTAAGCAATAAAAAATGGTATAACACTTTGAACAATGATTTCTTAGGGTGCTATATAATTATCATATGGAATTACTTAGTCATTGTATGATGAACTAGTAGTATAATGATATTTGTAAAAATAATTGATAGAATTGATGAAGGTTGTTGTATTCGAGCATAATTTTGTACTTAGACATGTTATAGGACTATATATTAGTGCTACATGTTGTATTAGGTCACAATTTAATTGAATTAATACCAAAAAATCACATGTGAGGTTATCTATATGTTGCAGCATTTGACAAATCTATTGCAATTTCAACACAAAATTGGTCAGTTTATCTAATGGAATTTACATATATTGCAACAGATGTCAAATTGATGGATGTGTTAATCAATAAATTAAGAAATTTAATAATGAAAAATGTCAAATTGGGCCATATTTTATTAAATTAGACCATAATTAAGCAATAAAAAATGGTATAACACTTTGAACAGCGATTTCCTATGGTGCTATATAACTATTATATGGAATTACTTAGTCATTGTATGATGAACTAGTGGTATAATGATATTAGTAAAAAATAATTGATAGAATTGATGAAGGTTGTTGTATTAGACCATAATTTTGTACTTAGACATGTTTTAGGACTATATATTAGTGCTACAAGTTGTATTAGGTCACAATTTAATTAAATTAATATCAAAAATCACATTTGAGGTTATCCATATGTTGCAACATATGACATATCTGTTGCAATTTCAACACAAAATTGACCATATTATCTAACAGAATGTACATATGTTGCAACAGATGTCAAATTGATGGATGTGTTAATCGATAAATTAAGCAATTTAATAATGAAAACTGTCAAATTGGACCATAATTAAGCAATAAAAAATGGTATAACACATTGAACAACGATTTTCTATGGTGCTATATAACTATCATATGAAATTACTTAGTCATTGTATGATGAACTAGTGGTATAATGATATTTGTAAAAATAATTGATAGAATTGATGAAGGTTTTTGTATAGACCATAATTTTGTACTTAGACATGTTATATGACTATATATTAGTGCTACATGTTGTATTAGGTCACAGTTTAATTGAATTAATACCAAAAATCACATGTGAGGTTATCCATATGTTGCAACATATGACATATCTGTTGCAATTTCAACACAAAATTTACCAGATTATCCAACAGAATGTACATATGTTGCAACAGATGTCAAATTGATGGATGTGTTAATCGATAAATTAAGCAATTTAATATTTAAAAATGTCAAATTGGACCATATTTTATTAAATTGGACCATAATTAAGCAATAAAAAAATTGTATACCACTTTGAACAACGATTTACTATGGTGCTATATAACTATCATATGGAATTACTTAGTCATTGTATGATGAACTAGTAGTATAATGATATTTGTAAAAATAATTGATAGAATTGATGAAGGTTGTTGTATTAGACGATAATTTTTTACTTAGACATGTTATAGGATTATATATTGGTGCTACATGTTGTATTAGGTCACAGTTTAACTGAATTATTATCAAAAACCACATGTGAGGTTATCAATATGTTGCAACATATGACAAATCTGTTGCAATTTCAACACAAAATTAACTATATTATCCAACAGAATGTACATATGTTGCAACATAATATACATGTGTTGCCACAGATGCCAACAGAATATACATATGTTGCCACAGATGCCAAACAACTATAAATTATGAAAAAATAACAGAACTGATTGAATAGGAAAAAATAAGAAGATATAGGGATATAGATATACATAGATTAATATGCCAGTTCTACAAAATTTAACTACAAAATAAACGACATAACTGATAGAATAGGTTCATTGTCCAACAACAGGTGTATGAGGCAAAAATTTAACGACATAATCTAGTTCTAAATCACAGCTACATAATTCACAACAAATATCATCTTCATCGTCACTTCCCTTGAGCCAGCCATTCTTGCGAAGGCTTTGCTCATGTTGATGAACAGTGCAACAAATGCGTCTTTCTCCCAACACATGAGGTTCTGGCACCCACATTCTACCTAAAACTTATCGTAACTTATGTCGACATGTCCTAATTTTTCGTGGCTCCATTTGTTTCATGTTGGCAATGAACACTAAGCCTTCTCTCATGGATTCACCACCCTTGAAGATTGAAATTATGGCAAGCGCATAAGATGCACCAATGTGGCCTCCGTCTGCTGCTTGATTAATCATTCCTAATGCATTTGAATCGTTATTGTTAAAAAACTCAGACTACAGAAGAAGTAAACACATTTAAAAGATGGAATACATTGATAAAAATATGAATATATACGAAAAACATTAAAAATTACCACACCCTTTTTGTATAAGGCTTCTAAATTTTCCGATGTTTTGTAAATATCCAGGAAAGAAATAGATTTTTGAACTACTAACTGACGGTTCACCAGCCATCTAAAATTAGGAAAGTCGACCAACGTTACCTTTTGATATACAGAAGGTTCATTACCGACTTGATTAAGGACCCTGAAATTGAGAAATCAAATCAAACGGTTAGGAAATAAAATTTAAAGAGATTCGAAAATTGATTTATATACATACATACCTTAATTTAACATTCATTAAATCTTTAAAGGAGTCGGAAGCACTCCTTTCAATGATATCAATAAGTAGACACCTCGGAAGGGATTCAATGTAGTTTGTAAATTTTTATTTTGAAAAATTTTCCTTCCCAACAAAAGTCTTGTCTTTTCTCTTATAAGGAAAATGTGAAAAGTTACAACTTCTGAAGAAGATTTTCAACTTCTAAAGAAGAGTTGCAACTTTTGACTTTTCAAATGCAACAGACTTTTTTTGAAAAGGGATAAAATATGAAGAGTTGTATGTAATTATGTTCCTTTGATGATAGCCTTTTTCTTGAAAGTTGTTCCATTGACAATACGTGATTGATTGTTCACACTTAACACGTAATTATTAATTAGTAAAAATATCTACAGAATGGACATATGTTGCAACATATGCCTACTCTATTGGAACATATGCGTTATTATGTTGTAGTTGTAACACATAATTGACATATGTTGGACATATGCAATATTCTATTGTAAGATCTAACACATAATTGACATATGTTGGAACAGATGCACAATTATGTTGTAGGAACTAACACACAACTAACAACTGTTGAAACAGATGCAATATAATGTTGTAAGTAGTAACACATAATTGACATATGTTGTAACAGATGCACAAGTATGTTTTAAAGATGCATCAGTTCAAAATAAATCACACATTTAATATAAATAACATAAGTTGATTCAAATTAAGATAAGATACATCATCCTCAAATAAAAAAGATCATTCTTCAAATTCAACAATACTTATGGAGCATTTCGATTTGGGCATGTAGTTCTTTTGTGGCCAAAGTCCTTACATACGGAACACTTATTTTTTCTTGTTGGAAATGATTCACCAACTCCACGTCGTCTCTTATATCTCCTTCTTCCAGGTTTGCTTGGATCAACATATGGAGGAGGTATTTCTCTCTCTATGATATCCAAAGGGACAATCCAAGAATCTTCAGGTGGCACCGGGTGAATTTCCTCACAATATGCAATTATGTATTTTTCCACTGAATAATATGGAGATGAATACTCATAAATCTGATTTCCAAAATCGGCACCATATTGGGAACGAAGCGCTGCCATGGCATGTGGACAAGGAATTTTGTCCAAGTCAAAAATTCTACAAGTGCAAGTTCTTCTTTGTAGATCCACGGTAGCAACATCACCATGACCAGTGACACTGAACTTGTAGTTAGCAATTTGATGAGCCAACAACTTGTTGCCCGAGTTGACATACTTTTATATGTCTTTTTCAATTGAAGGAACAAATCTATTTGCAGAGTTCACCAACTCCATACGCCTCTGGTGAAATAAAAGTGCAAATCTCCTGTTTATTTCATCAAATAGAGCGACAATGGAAAATTTTCTTTCAACATCAAACATAGCATTCACCTAATCCGCGATGTTTGGCGTCATAATGTTATATCTACACAACAAAAAAAATTAATAAACAACATAAAATTATAATAAACTCAAACAAGATAGTATAGACAATAATGTACCTATTTCCCGGGCAAAATGCCCTGCTCCAGTGTGGAATCCAATACGTTCAAGAGTTTCAGCCGGCTTTGGTACCAAATCTCTTATTTGATTGAAATGGTCATTGAACTCACATCTATTATACGTCTTTGTTGCTTTATAAAAATGGGATAATACCTTTGAATTGTGAAAGTTATTTCGAATATTTTTCCCAAGGTGTCTCATGCAACAACCATAATGAGATGTAGGGTAGATAGTCGAAACCATTTTTCGAGTACTTGGATGCCTATCAGAAATAATGCACAGCTCATCAGTATAATCTACATAGCTTCTCATCTGTTCAAAATAATATTTATATGATGCATCGCATTCCTTGTCCACAACACAAAAATCCACTGGAAATAAATGTTTCTCAGCATCTTGTGCCACCGCCGATAGAAAAACTCCTTCATATTTGCTCCTCAGGAATGTCCCATCAACGGCTATTACTTTTCTAATTTGTTGAAAACCAATCATCCAAGCGGCATATGATACAAAGAAGTACTTGAACCTCCCATTTTCATCAAGCGACAATGTCGTCTTGCTTCCTGGATTTGTAATTTCAATCATATAACTGTCGCATCAAGCACTGCATACATGTGCTCATGTGTTCCCCTAACCGAAGACTTAGCATGCTCCATGCCCTTATAAATCTTCCAATAACTTACCTTACAATCCAATTTTGTGCGGAGTTGATTTGACATGTCTCTTGTGGATGGGCCTTTACCATTGGGAAACCTATTTTCAAAGTACTTACCTATGACTAGAGGTGTACATGACCGGATTGGTTTAGATTTTTCAAATATCAAACCAAACCATTTGTGTCGGATTTTTAAATTTATAAACCAAACCAATAAAAGTCGAGTTTTTCAACCTCAGGTTTTTTCGGATTTGTTGCAACATGTAAGTCATATGTTGCTACATATAACTATTTTGTTGCGACACATAAATCACATGTTGCAACATATGTAAGTTATATGTTGCAACATATGACTATTATGTTGCGACATGTAAGTCATGTGTTGCTACATATAACTATTTTGTTGCGACACATAAATCATATGTTGCAACATGTGTAATTTATATGTTGCAACATATGACTATTTTGTTGCGACTGATAAATCATATGTTGCGGCATATGGCTATTCTGTTGCGACATCTCCAAGAGGGAAACATATGTTGCAACATATGACTAGTCTGTTGCAACATGTAGGTCATATGTTGCAACATATAACCTTTCTGTTGCAACATACGACTATCATCTATTTCAATATCTGACTTATTCAACACGAGTCAACTATTGCAACGAATATAGCCATCTGTTGGAATCGCGAATGCAATTTTTTGAAAAAATTGCAGGTATACCCAGATGATGATGAATGATTCAAAGAACTATTAATCTTACTTACCAAACAATGGTGTGTGAACACAATCACTTATGAAGTAATGTTAATTGATATAGAACGAAATCTGGTCCACTGATTAGCTAAATCTGATTCAAAAAGAAGATAAGAAGAAGAAGAAGCACAAGAAATTGCAGTCAAGACCAACAATATACGAACAAGAAGAAGAAGAAAAAGATGAAGAGAACGAGAAGAGAGCAAGCAAGCAAGAACGAAGCAGAAGAAGAAGAAGAGGAATCCGGCGGGGAGGCGGGGGAGATTTGCGGCTTTTATTTCCCCTTTTGATTCGCTGGCTTCCCTTCATTTTTGGTTCCCACTATAATTGGTTAAATTAGGTTTTAGTCTTTTACCCCTCATTAATATAATAGACCAAACTGCTAATTTAAAAACTTGAGGGCAACTCCCACAAATGCCTCATAAATCCTTAATCCTTAATTACATAATCGTCACCTACACTCAATAATTAAAATTTATGTCACCATCATTTAATTTTGACACATTAATATCACCCTTAATTCAAAACCCCAGCAATCTAATTGGGATGACAATTGTGACAGAATAGGACAGGACAACGATTAAACAAGGCAGGATAAAACTAGTAAAAAAAAAAATTATTTTAAAAATATTAAATGGAGCAGGACAGGTGATAGGGCAAATCGATGCTTGTTGTCAGTGACCTCCAAGATATGCAATCATTTTAATTTTCATTTCAATTTTGTTTTCCAAAAAGAATAATTAAACACACACTTACTTTCTGGCTTACCACTTTTTGAGTGTAATATTATAAGAAATTTAATTTTATTGTGCTGATAATGTTTGTCATTGGTCTGTTAAGCAAGATGGGGTTTATCTTTTTAGTGTTTATCAATGTGTTGTACATTATAATTAGGCATGGGAAATACTCCTTCTGTCTCTATTTACTTGTTCACTTTTGAATTGGCACACCTATTAAGAAAATATTTATTGACATAGTGAGTTTATCATTTTATCCTTATTAATTATGAAGTGGATGAATTAAAAATTTAAAATTTTCAAGAAGTTCTACTTTTTTCAAAGTAATTAATTGAGGATATAATAGGTAAAAAGAAATTGTCCTTTCTTGATTTGTCAAAATGGACAAGTAATTAGGGATAACTAAAAAATGAAAAGTGGACAAGTAATTAGGGACAGAGAGAAGTAACTCATTTGTGTAGTCTAAATAAGTGTAATTGTAGCAAAACTTCTTCTCTATATTTAATTGCTTATCAAATCATTCTTTTTAAACGGAACAGAGCATGAAAGGACTTAATGGGGCAGGTGGAGAAGGGAAAACTCTTTAAATAATGCTAAATGGGGTAAAGCAAGACGAGTCAAAACTTAGTAGATCAAGACCTGCACCATCCTAACTCGTTCTATTGTCATCCCTAAGCTCAACCTTAGAGTTAATGATTTCCACGGGAATCGAATTTCCGTGCTTTGGAAGCTTTAACGTCTTTTAATCGTTGAGCTAACTCTCCTTGTAATGTCAAGGTGTGCAAAATCAAACATTTATCTAACTTAAATAATATTTGACCTATATTTACAATATACTTTATGGCGAAGGATGTTTTACCGACCCTGGCCACATACAAAAGCTTCTTATATTTGTTTTCAAGCAATCTCTTCAACCAATGTTTATAATGGCATCCAACAGTTTATGCTAAAGGTTAACCACTTAAATATTCATTTGTTATCCAGAAAATAGTTATTTGTCCAGTTCTTTCCGAAAATGAAGTCTAATCATCGAAAACAATACCAAGAATACCGTAAAGTACAAAAATAATTCACTCTGAACGACAAATGATGTAACGAAAGGCTAAAGAACTTTCTTAGAATAAATTATCTATGCGTTTTATATATTTAAAAATCACCCTTCCAAATAAGTTGTTAATTCTCCATTGTTTTTCAACCAAAACCGTGCTTCTGTAACACAAGGGGAACTTTAATCAGAAAAGAGAAACATTACAGATAATTCTAAGACGTTTCTACCAATTATTTGTTGAAAGAAAAATCAAATCGAAAATAATACAACATATGCACTATACCTAGTTATTATCATCTTAAAACAGCAATTGGACCGAGTAAATCCAATATATTGGCTCGCATTTTGCTAACTTATATTTCAAAATAAAAAATTGTATTATCAATCAATAATATTGCTAAAGGTTCAAGTGACGTGAAGTTCATGCGTCTGCATATTTCAACCACTCAACACTTGTATTTAAAAATGGCTATAGACTAATTGACAAAGTATAATTTGAACAATCTGCTCATGCAGAGACTAAATGTGTATTTGAAACGTTCAGACTGATAGTGGCACTATGTTTCCATTTAATGTGGCACTATGTTTATATGCAACTTTCTATATTTGCAATAATCTAACTTTCGACCTTCTATTTTACCATGCTTTTATAGCTACGCAAATCTCATTGCATGGACAAAACAAGTTCCTAAAGTTTTCCTTCTTAATCAAACGCCACCACATGAATTGAAAGGGAGAGGAGGGGGTGCATTTCTGAACCAAAATATGCAAACAAGAGAATAGCAGTGCCTCTGTTGACAGAATGTTTCTATTTTTCTAACGAATTTATAACAGCATGAAGAGAGGTATGTAATCGGATACCAACTGAAATTTGAATCTTGATATCTCTACTGGTTTTTTTTAAATGAAGGCGTCTAAAGAATCAAACTAAACACGCCTTGGAAAGATATAAACTACAGTACAAACCATGTAATTTAGACAGCCAAAAGAAGGCAGGAAAGAAAATAGGGCAGATAGAAAAATAAATGTTAATAGGTACAAACAAATTCTATACAATGAGCTCATCTTCAAGAAAATTGTACTCAAATGTGAACTCCTGCTTGATCCTCTGGCACCTGAGCACAAGTACAAAGATGAACTCAAAGTCATGAAATCAGTTGAAACCACATTCACGTATGCATTTTACATAAATAGAGGAAATATCAAGTAAACCAAATCGCCCGGTCCCATAAGTATTCTCCTAATCTTTAGGTCATTTTTTTCCTTCATCAAGGTGCGGGGGGGGGGGGGGGGGGGGGGGGGGGGGGATAAAAAA
>JAJONR010012982.1:0-11124 GCA_029582245.1 Solanum etuberosum | reverse complement strand
CTAAGCTTTAAGGAAATATACCGTAAGAAGGGAATACCCTTAACATACCTTTTTCGCTGAATTCACGTGGCCTAATGACTTTTACTCATAGCCCCCCCCCCCTCGCTACTACAACAAGAGAGGACCATAATCAACCCACTAAAATAGAAGATACCACGATATTCCGATAAAATATATGTATTTCTGTCGCAAATTGCTATTTGCGGCTTATCAAAACTAGAGTCGATGAAAGAAGGGTGTTACCTTGATCTTAAGTTCGTAATACACCTCAAAACCTTAAAGTATGTCCAAACCCTTGCTGTCCCAACACCAAGGTATGATATGCTACGAAATCGATAAAACAAATTATTCCATGATGACAAGCTAAACGCGTAGAACAACTTTCGTTAAGGACTTAAGTCGAGAAAATATATAATTTGGTTGATCCTAGAAGTGGGTCTTCTAAGTTTTCTGGTTATTTACTGAAAAAATGAAGAAAAGTCGAAGAAGAAGATATATAAAGAGTTCCACCGACCTAGGGGACCCACCTCACGTGCCTGCTTGCGCAGTCTCACGAAAACGTGAATATCTCTCTATTCTGAAGTCGTATGAACAAACAGTTTCATGTGTTGGAAACTAGACTCGTAGACCTTCAATTTTATAGGTTGTAGGCCACATAACTATTTATAGATTGGGAGAAAACCTCCGAGACATTTGACCTAAATTTCAGAGAAATATTTTAAAAGGAACTTACGATAATTTTCACCAACTTTTATTTTGCAACTTACCTAACTTAAAAACTTGAGATACAACCCTTGAACATTTAAAATATGACATACCACATCATTCTTAATTTATTACTCACCCTTTTTTTTTTCCAAGAAGGTACGAGTTAAATTAGAGTTCCGAAAATATGGGGTGTTACATCCTCCCCCCCTTAGAAACATTCGTCCTTGAATGAAAAATCTAAGCCGCGTGGTTAAGTCCTTAGTAGTTTCCAAAATTTGGCAAAGTGTACTCTATACCCATAATATCCAGGAACCTGAAATGCAGAAGATTACAACCTAAGCACCTCACAGGACGATACAAATAGCTAAGCACCATAGCTCCGCAATAATAGTACGAGAAAAAATACAACAAAATTTCAATTCATAACATATAGTAATTCAATAAATAGGCATAGAATTTTGAAAAGAATCAGGAACTCAAGAACTCAAAATCAACTCATCTCAAAAATACTAAAATCTAAGGATAGAACCCTAGATTAGTATTTTCCTGATTTGAAAGTAGATGTAGGACATGAGGGTGAATTGGTCCAACACTAAGATAGCCTTACATACCTGGAAGACCAAAGCTCTTGGAGAAATCGATGAAACTCGAAGAACACTTGAAACCCTAGATTTTCTCCTATTGGAACCTTTCTCTAATGACTTGAAGTGTAATGAAAGTAAAAGAACTGATTAACACTTTTGAGCCCTAAATTAGGTGTAAAACGTTGTGGTTTAGTCTTAGAATAACGATTAAAACGACATAGTTTAAGTACTAAACACATAAGGGAAACACAAAAATGATCCCAACTTAAAAGATTAACGAGGTGCCTTAAAAATGAGGCTTCACTGACCGTTTAAGGCTTTATTTCCCGTGAAGCACTTCAAGGGCCATATATCCGGCCATGAAGCTTTACTTGCCCAAAGGGCTTCACAAAAATGGGCGTAATTTCTTACTTGAAATTTGAAATGAGGCAAACTTAGTGGTGTGGGAAAGAGGACTCGTCGACCTATTATTTGAAAGGTAATGGGCCACCTATTTCGTTATGTGCTGAGAGATAAGATCGTTTGAGGTTGACCAAAGTCTTAAAAGTTGATGGCCGACTTGTACGGACCCCTAAATGGACCGTACAAGCCACCACAAGCCATCTAGGGTCCCACCCACATAACCCCCACCTTGGTAGCCCATTACAGTTTGCCACCTGGTGGACCCCTAACTATGAGATAAGTGATGATACAATGTTCTATCCACGCTACCAGAACTGTCGAATATTGTGCCAGGATATTGAACCTCTAAACTAAGTGGATCCAATAAGCAATAAGGATTCATCTTGAAAATATGATCCGGTACCCATGTTGGCAAGACATGGTTTATGGGGGCTATGAGTTTTCTGAACTCTCCCCCGTATCGGTGCTCAATACTACCCCCAATAATATATAATCTTGATCAAATGTATAAAACATACTCTTTCTCTTGTTTGAGATAATATATCAAACAATCCTCATAAAAGAGGTAACTCCTCTGAAGCTCATTGCTCATTCAGAAAATAAGGTTTCTCTTTGCACAATGTAAAAATACATTCTCTGGGTTGAGATAATTACTCATCAGGAACCATTATCTTATTATGGGCCTGATAATCCACACAAAATCACCAACTACCATATTTTTTTAAACTAGCAACACTGGACTTGAGAAAGGACTAGTACTTGATTGGATGATACCAATTACTAACATTTCCCGTACTATTCTCTCAATCTCATTTTTTTTAATGAGGATAACGATATGGATGAATATTTGGTGGATCAGATCCCTTTTTAAGTCGTATATCATGATCATGACTCCTATTGGGTGGCAGCCCTTTGAGTTCCTCAAATAAATCTCCAAATTCTTCCAGTAGTTGTTGCAAATCCAGATCTCTTATTCTTCCCTTGCAGGTAATTCATTCAGATCAACATAATACCCTGCTCAATCTCATTGCAAGGCCTTAAACAAAGTTTTGAGTGAAGCCACTGATTTTGACAGTGAGGGGTCTCCCCGAACAACTTGTGTTGGCCCTTCTACTTCAAATTTCAATGTCAAGGTTCTGAAATTAGCTTCAATATCACCCAAGGTTTCCAGCCACTCTAACCGCAGTGAAAACAAAGTCCTTTCCTTAATTTATCGTGATACTCTGCATTAGATAGCCTTTTGTATGCTACTCCATGCCTTGTAGAAATTTCAGGTCCTGGTTGCATATTTTCTCCTCGCTTTTGCTATCAAAAATGTCGTAGTATTGTTTTAACTGCTATACGGGTAGAATGAAAGAGTGTTGTTACTCCACGTACATGGGGACCGGTAACACTTCCTGTACAACTATTTTTAGTAACTGGAAAATGCATTGAACCCCTAGAAAGTTCCATACACATATGTCTTGGTAAGTGGGCTTGGCTGAGAGCCGAATTCTTCTCTTCAATACCTTGGATTTGGTCCATAATCTAGGTTAGAGTTCCTGGCTTGCTAATATGCAATTCTGCTTTGATCTCCTTTCTCATCCCATTTATAAAAATTCCCATCAAAACCTCATCATCGAAATCTTTCAAAGGTACTGAAAGTAATTCAAAATCTTCTCTGTATTGGGCCACACTTCCAGTTTGTTGTATTCCTATCAAAACCTCATATAAGTTTCCTGACTGTGATTCAGTAAATCGCTAGAGTATGGCTACTCGAAACACATCCCATATGACAATCGAAGTTCTCATCTCCCACCATTGGAACCAATTTAGGGCTCTACCTTCAAGGCAATAACAACAGTTTCCTCTAATTTATCCTTGTCTTCGATGCAATTAAAATGAAAATAAGTCTCCGCTCTATTAAGCCACCCATATAGATTATCACCAAAGAACAAGGGCAGTTCCAGAAATCCATTACCTCTGTGATTGTTGTTGTTCTCTGCCATCATATCTGTATCCATAATTGGATGTGTCTGAAATGCTGATTTTCCTTTTATATGTTGAAGAATTTCAACATCATGTTCATATTTTCTTTTGCATCCAATCTTGTAACTGCCCTAGGTAATCACGTACTAAACAAATCTCCTCCTGTACTTCGGTCATTGTTTTCTCTAACCCTTCGATCCTCTCTTCTATTATGGTTGAAACCATGAAGGCTCTGATACCAAATTTGTTAGGAACCCAAAAACTGTCCAACCTTATGCTGTAAATTTCCATGCACATTACAAAGATAACTACACACTACACTATTATATATTTCCACCAACTAATAGAACAAATTTACAAATAGACAAACAAGATCTGTGAATGATAATTCACCCGACAACCCAGGTATTTTGAGGAATCTTACCCTCCAGTTTAACTACATAATCAATATCCCCCATAATAAATTTCCTATCTTATTTAATAACTATCTTGAATTCTATGTAACTTCTAAGTAACTGCTAAAAATACATATACATAGTAATAACTAAATAAAGCAGTAATATTTAGTCCTTATTTTCACCCTTTTTCCTGAGTTCATAGACCTTAGTTACAACAGGTCTAACAATATGTTACTTGCATTAGCACTCTCGGTTGTTTGTATGTGAATGGGATTTAGTTGCGATCTTATGATTTAATGAGGTGATGTTATCCATTGCAAGATTAGCATATGTTTTGCTTGCTGCGGTGGTGGCAAAAGTAATTTCACCAATTATAAAACAAAACTAGATTAAACGTCATGAAAATTTTAAGTTGTTAACAAAGTAATTAACCGATATGGTCTTAAATAGTTTTACCTCTGAATTCCTTTACTGTTATTGTTGTAATCTGGGGAAATAAGTAGGGATAGAATCATTTCCCGTACTCCTCCCACAATGTTATTTTTGCTTTGACAGCCCTGTCTGACCTAAATAACCAATATAATCTATTAGCATAACAATTAATATGATTCATTGGAACAGTAGTAAATATGTATGTATTTCATTGATAAGGGGGTGATTTTGTATGCTTATTTTTTGGGGTGAATCAATATAAGTCAACATTAAATAAGATTAGTGGATTACAGATTACTAAGAATGTGTATGTCTCGCTTCTTCTACTTCAAACCAACACTCTCTAGATCACCTATTCCACATAGGCATCCAACCACATCTACAAGTTCAGGAGGACGAGTATTAAGTACATAAATTCAAGAATGTGAGAAACATAAATGATGGGAATAAGTATACCTGATAGGATGGTGTTGTTATTGACCCTTGGGTGAATCATGTTTTGCTGAATAAACTGGAAGCCATTTACTGTGAAATGAACAGTATCATCCTGTAGTTTTTGGACAGGAGTTATCCGCATGAATGTTATTTTAAAGTCAGACTGTACTGGTATGTACTCTCCCGTAATTTCAGCAACTTTAAAGTCCTAATAATGATCACAGAGCCTTCGCTCAACTTATCTCGAAACCTGTTCACTTGATTCTTTTACAGCGTGTATCAAAGTTCCCTGATAGATATCATTTAGTAAGTCCGTTCCTAATAGCCAAACCAACAATTTCATATATATTTAATCAAAATTAGGCATTACCTTTTCGTCAATAAGTACCATGTTCAGACTTATCATCTCATTGCTTCGCTTGTAGTTTCAAAATTCCCACATCCTGCAAACTCGTACCCTAACAAACCAGTTATCCCTTGTAGTATCCAATTCTGAAAGAAGTGAATATGCCATATTTGATAACAATTTCTGGATAGTACAAGAATAATTGTGAGTTTCTTAAAGAAGGTAGAGAGAAGTGATCGTTAATGGGTGTATAGAGGCTGGAAGGCATTATATAGACCGTTGAGGCAATGTCAAAGAGATTGGCACCCAGTTGGAAAAGACGCACTGTTTTGCAAGAGCCGTTTTGAATAGACACCGTATTTTGGAAAAGATGTGCTACCTATTTTATTCACCGTCGTCGAGACTTGGAAAAATTTTTCACTGTTGTGATGAATTATGATGGCTTATTTCTTTGTAGTTTGTGGCTTGTGATATTCAAATCTGACTCTTCATTATTTGATACCTATTAGGAATCGTAACCAACATTGAATTATATCAATTTAGTTTTTCCTCCGAACTATGACCGTAGGTAATTTCTCATATTTAATATGAAGCCTATATTTTTGTAAAAGTTGTAAATTTGGTGCTCTAATAATCATTTGCTACCTTTTTTTGTTTTGGTTTACTTACTAATGTACTCAAGTTTTTTTTTTCAACTTTTACACTATCTTTACACACCTTAGGTTTAATAAAGTGATTTTCATCATATGAAATTATTTTATAATAGTCCAAATGTGTCCGTATAAGTTATTTTAACTTGGATTCACCCATGTAAAGTATTGTAGGCATTAAATTTTGTACTTAGCCTTTATAGTATTTATTTATCCAAGCACTCTAATTTTATGGTAATTTTTTATTTTGACACTTAGCCTATTTAATTAATTAAGCCTGATCGGTAAATTGTTATTTGATGGATCTTTAGACGACTCCTTCACCTAACTAATTTAAGAATCTCTAATATGCTGTAGACTATTTTGATCCGATGAAAATGGGTATATCATATCTAAAATACGGTACTTTTAGGTTCAATATGTGCTAGTATTTAATTTCATATTGGCCTTTAATAAGCAGAGATGTGCACATATATTTGCCTTAACTATTGAAACAAAGGCGGCTTGCTTATAGACTTACTATGTAACACCACAGATTTGGAAAAGAAGGAAAATGCAATTTTTGGGCTAAAGTCAGTGTCTACGGGTCCCATCTACGGACCGTACAAGCTTCTAGGGTCTGTAGATGGCAACCATAGGAAGTGGGGAAAATACATTTCTAAAATCAAGTCCCAGTATACCTTTTATTATGGTTCACCAAGATGATCCGTCAACCATTGTACGAGTCATAGATAGGTCTCGTAGGTGAGTCCTGACACAGTGAAATTTGAAGGGTCAAAGTTGGTTTCTACGGTTGGCATGTACAGACCGTAGGAAGACCTACGAGTCGTACATTGGTTCCATCAAAAGTTGGTTCAAATTATAGTTCCTGAACTCATCTATGGCTGACCACTATGGTCTGTAGAAGGACCAAGGACTGTAGGTCCAAACCATAGATGAGGCTCGACAGTTATTTTTAAAGGGCTTTTGGGTCTTTTCCTTATTATTCTAATCATATACTACCTCGTTTTTCCTTCTACCCTGGGCCATATATGAAGATTTTACACCCCAAATCACTCATTTTCAACTCATTCTCGTAAAGTCCTTAAACTTGACCAAATTCACTCTCCAAATCCTCTCAAGTCCAAGGAAGAAGAAGAAGAGCTAGGGTTTATCCAAGTCTCCAATCCTTAATTATTTTTTGTCTTCTAGAATCAAGGTATGTGTGTATTCACCCATGGTGTCCTTTCCTCCATGGGGCCCCCAAGAATTTCAAATCCCCAATTCAATTTCCATTGATTCAAGTTAGGGTTTCAATTCAATCTCATGGGTTTCATTCAATTATGATTTATTATTATTGATTAAGCTTTTTAATGTATGATTCTATGTTAATTCATGATGTTTAGTTGAAATTATGTTTACCCATGCATGATCCATGATTTTTTATTAAGAACCCATGATGAAGGTTGTGTACTATGAATTATGAATCTATTAAGATATGCTTGTTTTCATGAAGTTATTATAAATTATTTAAGGATGCTTTGAAAGGAAAGTAGCAATGTTATTGCGAAATGATTTCTCACTTACTATGATGACCATTATTGTGAAGGGTATATCTCACAAATGAATTCACATTGGTGAAAGGTTTTCTCATCTATGTTGAATTATGTTTAAGGAGTTATTCTATGTTTTGATCTTGAAAATGTGGATTGGTATTTATCATTGCCTTTTCCTATGTTAAATTGATATTTGACTTTTATCCATTTTTTTGGGATTTAGACTTAGCACCGTGAGGGATTTGAGGTGGATGCTCAAATAAGGTGGTCTCTAGTAGCAACCTCTAGTCTTAAACTACGTGCCCCTGTAGGATTGTCTTAAATGACCTAGCTAGTGGATCCACTTTAGCGAAACATGTTATGTACGGATTCTACCTTGGCAAGTGGTTTCCCCTTCTTCCGGTATCAGGGATATACCGGATTCCATAATATAGCTCTCATGGTTTTATTGTTAGTTAAAGCTAAGTTCCCACAAAAATAATTGTGTTTTCATCAAAGTTTTCCTATCTCCCTTATGTTAATGTACTTGACCACGTTTCCATGATTTTCATGTCAATTCTTCTTTAAAGATTTCAAATGTTTCAATATGATCATGCCTACTTATTTAAGTGATTTATGCTACTATGCCTTTGTTTATGCATATTGCCTCATACTTAGTTCATTTCATGTACTAACACATACTTTTGCCTACATTATCAAATAAATGTAGGGTCTGACGTTCCTACTCTCCACCCTCGAGGCTAGTTGGTTTCATAGACTTCGAAGATTGGTGAGTCCTCATGTTCTGAGGATCAAAACTCTTTTATTATTTTCTTCATTTTCATTTCCAACTTTGTATGTGATGCATGGGTAATGTCCCAATCACATTCCTTATGATATATTAAATGACTTTGAGACTACGTTAGACTTCCACTTTGTCAAACTCTTTGATGTATAAAATGCTATATTTTAAAGTCTTTTATTCTATTATCTTGTATGATGTATGGTAAGTGTCTTGTGTAGGACCTTTCGGGGTTCTATGTGCCATGTTGTGCCTAGGGTATACTTTCGGTCGTGACAAACATGGTATTCAGAGCAGAAGGTTTAGAAAGATCATAGGATGTCTCATTAGAACCGTCGAGTAGAGTCTTGTTCATGAATTTGAAGCGCGCCACATTTATGAATAAAAGGCTATAAGATGTTTAGGAAATTCCACTTCTGTCATCATTCGAAAGTTGTGTTATAGAGTGTAACTCTATATGTCTTTCTCATAATCCCTATCTGATGTTTTTCATGATATCAACCCTCGAAGATCATACGTTAGGAGGAATGCGGGTGGAATATGGAAAGACAAGCTCTTCAAGAGGCTCCACAAGTTTCAGTAAATCCTTTGGCCAAACAAGTGACTAATGCATAGTTTCGAGCTTCTATCCAAGTGTTGGCCCAGACCATGACGGATCTAGCCAATAGGGATGCTTTGGTCCCTGTGAACCCAAATGTGGGTATGGCGGCAACTAGAATGAGAGACTTCACTAGGATGAATTCTCCAGAGTTCCATGGTTCTAGGGTTGAGGAAGATCCTCAAGAATTCATTGATGAGGTATACAAGGTGTTGATTATCATGGGAGTGACGCCGGTGGGAAAGGTGTAATTGGCCGCTTATCAACTAAGGGTGTTGCTCAAATTTGGTTCAACCAATGTAAAGAAGAAAGGGCGATTGATGTGGGTCCTCTTGATTGGGAAAAGTTTAAGGTTGCTTTCTTTGATAGGTTCTTTCCCCTTGAGATGGAGGTAAAAGTACTTGAAATTCATCGACATTCTTCAAGGGAATTGTAACACCTCAGATCCGAAAGAGGGCAATAAGGAAAAATTCAGGAAGTTGGAGGTGCCAGCCACGAAGGCCAACCACGGCTCGTGGGTAGGATCACGGACCGTGGGTATGGTCTGTGGACTGGTCACCCCCAGAACCCTCAGAAGGCTCAAGACCACGGCCTGACCAACGGACCGTCGGTCAGACCACGGTCCGTGGTTGGGGCCATGGTTCACTGGCCCAGAAATCGAGCTACTAATCACGAACGACGGTCGTGCAGGATGGCCCGTCGTCCTGACCACGGCCCGTCGTCAATGGTCCGTCGATGGTGGGCTGGCAGTTAAGTTCAGGGGTAGTTGGGTCTTTTCCTAATTATTTTATTCCTATACTACGTCGGTTTACCCTTCACTAAGACCCATATATAAGTGTTTTCAACCCCCAAATTAGCCCATTCACTTCATTCTCTCCAAACTCACCAAAAAGAAGAACTCTCACATAATTCTCTCCGTAGGAAGCTTGAAGAAGCAGGATTCAACCTAGGGTTTCAAGTCAACTCTCAATTCCTCCATTGAAGATTTGCATTTGGCTTCAAGGTATGATAGTTTTTATCCATTGATTCCTTCCATTCACGGAGTTCCCAAATTCCTCTATTTTAAAAGTTAGAATTCCCCAATTGAGTTAGGATTTTCTTCAATTGTCATGGGTTCTCTTGATTATTGATTTAAATGATTGAATTATGATCTCTTAGGGCATCTCCAACCCTATCCTCTATTTTACTCTCCAAATATAGAGTTCTCTATTTTTTCAGACAACCAACTCCAATCCAATTCTTTATTTTACTCTCTAAAAAAAAATCTTTTTCTCTCTCCCCAATATTATATTATTATTATTTCTATTTTATTTTTTATTTTTCTTATTTCATAATATAAATCATTTCTTCTTTTTGTAACTAATCACTCTATAATCTTTATGTAATACAAAATTTTATTTTTTTCAAATTCTTCATTTAATATAAAAATATATTTTAATCTAAATTTATAAATAACATAAATTGCAAAAAATATTATATATAATACATATTAACGAACAATTCAAATAAAAGTGAAATCATTGATGAAATATAATTACATCATAAATATTGTATCATCGTAAAATTTATTTTAAATTTTACATAAATACTCAGCTTTCAAGACTATTACGTTACTCTCATAAATGTTCTACTAATGTATTACGGAGTTCAAAATGAACAATTTTTTGTCCTTATTTTTTTTATGTGTAGCTAAAAATTGGTTAAATTAACAATTTCATCTTTTATCCAATTATTTCGTGCACTAATTTACTTCCCCTATTTCATTCTGAAATATTGCATCAAATATTTTCATGCTCATTAAAAAGTGTAGTTTAATAATTTATCACTATAACATAAAAGTAGATTGTTTGGATTGTCATGTAAATTTTGTGCATACTTCATAATGAAAAATAATTATAATTTAAATTATATATTTAAAATGACAAAAAAAATTAAAATTAAATTAGAAAAATTGTTAACTCGGGATGGAAGTAGTATACTTATCAATAATATGTTTTAGATGTTATATTACTTAGAAAATAATTACAAATATGAGAGACTTAATTAATAATCTTATAAACTATAAATAATATTAAAATAACTTTAAATTATATATTTAAAGTGACATTTTTTTAAAAAAATAAAATAGAAAATTTATTAATTTGGGTAGAAATAGTAACTTATTAATAATATATTTTTAGATGTTATATTACATTAGAAAATAATTACAAATGATAAAGACTTAATTAGTAATATAATAGAAATAATATTAAAATAATCAAAAAGTAAAATAGAGAGGTGAATAGTA
>JAJONR010012981.1:0-14171 GCA_029582245.1 Solanum etuberosum | reverse complement strand
TCCAAAAATCAGCTCAATCGGACAAGAAACGAAGTGGGAATCGCGATTTGAAAATGGCTGCTAGGGCTGAAAATTGTGTGCGAAAATCTGCACTCTTTTTCTCACTTTTCTCTCTTTTGTGGCTGCTATCTTTTCTGTTTCTCTCTTGTGTTGATTCTGAAAATAAGACTTACAAAGTCTTACATATGTACCATAAGTGTTGGGCTTATGGCAAGAGTGGGCTAGTCCAAATTGGACTTTTATTTATCCACATAGGAAGGGAAAAAGTCCAAAACCCAACAATTTACACATTATACAATGAACCCGATATATCAAACATCAATGAAGAAATCAAAAAAAAAAAAACTAGTATCTAAATCTTTTTCTTTTTTGCCTGATTCGCCATTTTAAAATTTTCAAAAGGGATAAAGCATAAATACAATGTTGAAGGACATGAGAAAGAAGAGGAATCCGTATTAGATTTTGATCATGTATTTAGGGAAGTCAAATAATTAGGTAGACTGTGCTACATGTATTTAGGTAGGTTAGAATTGACAAGTTAATAAACGAATAAGATTGTAATTGTAATCCTTTTAATATTTACTTGGATTAAGCAGGTCAATTTGCATTAAATATGTGATAATTATTCAACCTACAAAACTTAAAATTTATGGTGATCATATCGATCATCCAAATACAAGTTTTGCGATATTTTGATAAGTTATCTTATGGATCAATTTTGATTAATCACATAAGCAATTCAAATTGTGCCAAGCTATTAGATGACCTTACTTGAGTTAGTTATTAGTTTAAGAGAAAAGTATTGAAGACAAATCTGAACTTGACGTAAATTATTAGTTTTTTCTCCAAATTATTGACAGTCTTAAAAATATCCCTCTACTTGACTAACTAAACTTAGATACACCCTCGATCAGCCACATGACATAGCAAGTGGTCTCAAATTCTTGTAGGAGCATGAAGCTCTTAATAAAAAGTCGACAGAAGTGTTGGAAACACCCTACTTGGCAAGAATTAGGGATGTGTTGTGTTTCACTAATGTTGTAAAATTGGGTGAATTTTAATTCAGTTAGTCAAGTAATAGGGTGTTTTTAAAGCTATCAGTAGTTCGCAAAAAAATAATATTAGTTCGTATCAAATTTAGGAGTGTTTTCAATACTTCTCTCTTAGTCTTAATCAACCAATAGTTTAAGGTGGAAGAATTAGGATTTTACTTCTTTATTATTTTTTTTGGGTGGGGGGTAGGGTGTAATCCAAACTTCCTTTTTAGTTTATGCTTGTCTCGGATAGGTATAGTTGATGGATTTCAAGTTGGGAATGTGGGTTATCACTACATTTAAGGTGTAAATGTTGTGTGTATATATGTATATTATATATATAGATTTGTACAAATATGAATATTATAAGTACGCTGATGTGCCTTGAAATTATAACACAACTTATATTTTTTTACTTGAAGTTGGTTTTAATTGTTGTTATGCTTGCTATATTGAATTTTTATGTTAAAATGTTGTTTCGTAGGTTTTAGGTCCAAATGATAAAAAAATGAAAAAGTAGCAAATTTCCAAATTTTAGGAAATTTGCTAAAACACTAACTTGAGCATTCTTGATCAGCCAATAGTTCAAGTTGGAGTAATTAGGGTTTTTCTCTTTTGGGGTAATCCAAACTTTCTTCTTAGTTTATGTATGTCTCATAATAGGTATATTTGATGGATTTCAAGTTGGAAATGTGAGTTATCAATAGAGGTATATTTAAGATTTAAATTCTATGAATATAAGGTTATTAGCATAACTCATTATATTTTTAAGGGATAGTTATCTATATATATCATTCGGCCATTTGATTTATAAAAAATGATTGAAATATACCCTATATATATTTGACTGTATATGGTGTGTGCATATTATGTATATGCATGTATATTATATGTATAGGTATGCATAGTATATGTATGGTGATGCGCCTTGAAACTATAACACATCTTATGTTTTTTACTTGAGGTTTTAATTGTTTTTATACTTGTTTTATTGACTTTTTATGTCAAAATGTTGTTTTGTACTCCCTCCGTTTCAAAAAGAATGACCTAATTTCCTTTTTAGTCTGTTTTAAAAAGAATAACTTATTTCCTTTTTTGGCAACACTTTAACTTCAACTTTTCACATGACATGTTTAAGGCCTCAAGATTAAAGGGCATCTTGATACATGACATAACTTTAATTTAGAACCACATGATTTAAAAGTCTTCTTTCTTTTCTTAAACTCCGTTCCAAGTCAAACTAGGACATTCTTTTTTAAACGAAGGGAGCAGCATTTAGTGTCCAAATGACCAAAAGATGAAAACTATAGCAAATTTTCAGAATTTAGGAGATTTATAGTCGCACTTATGATCATAGATCAATTGACGGATCACAAAGTAGATCGTGACAATAATTAGAGATCTAGTATGTCAAATAGAAGTCTACAAAAGATGATTAAATCACGAAATAACATACAATCGTGAGTCCAATCTATGGCTTGTACATTGAAAAAATGATCAAAGATTTCAAACTATATACTCCCTCAATGTATCTCTATCTGACTTTATGAATGGTTAACAATGATGCTAAATGATTTCGAGATCTAAAGTATATTATTTGGCTTATAAGTCGTGATCGAGTCCAATCTACGGCTCATATATTGAAATGATTTAATTCAATTTTATGAAAAGGACAAAAGGTATCAATTTTATGAAAGGACCAAAGGTATCAAGCTATATACCCCCTCTATCCTAGTTTATGTTAATGTGTTTGAATGGGTATCAAATTTGAGAAAGAAATAAAGTTTTTTAAAATTTGTGATTTAAATAAGTTATAGATATTTTTTTGAATATAAATAATCTCATTAAGGATAATATATGTATTTTAAATTTAAATTATTATTAAACATAGAAAGATTTCATTCTTTTTGGGTTTAACTAAAAAGAGAAAAAGGAAGTCTCAGAAATTAAACTAATGGAGTATATGTTATATGTTTTGGGAGTAATATATAGTTAACCGAAATAGTGTTTTATGCGTGTGAAATTTCCTAAACTACTATGTTGATGTTTATCATTCCATTGGTTGGACGATTTCTTATGATTCTAATGTTAATATATTTTTTTAAAAAAAATTGGACTTTGCAGTTATAGCGTAACTAGGGTTGTTCATGGTTATGGTTAAGAAATCAAATCGAGCCGCAATCCGAACCAAACCGATTAAAAAATCCGATAGTTGGTGTGGTTTGTTAGGTTTGGTTTTAAATTTTGAAAACCGATACTATTTGGTTTGGTTTTGGTTTTACTAAAAAAAACGCAAAAACAACCAAAGCGAACCGTGAAATTATATATATAAATTTTATATTTATTTATATTATATTCATAAATTTTAATTAACTTAAGTCTTAACTTTATCATTTTCTCAAGCCCAACAATTAAATTTTAGCCCAACTATTTGAACCCTAAGACCAAGTCCATCAAAATCTATTACAATCTTTACCTACCTTACGTCACATTAGATAGTCACACTTTCTCTTAATTGAATCATTTTATTCATGTAATAATAACTCTAGTATTGCTTAATTGAATCCATAATAACTTTCTTGTGGATATTGTTCATGTATTAGGTGATTGTGTCTATCGAGACGCGTATACTCTTTACAAATTTAACTTATTACTTTCAAATCGAAAAATCAAAATACCCAAACCAAACCAACAACAACCAAACCAACGATTATTTTTTTCATTTGATTTAGTTTGATTTTAGAAATTTAAAAACCAACTAAATTGGTTTGGTTTTGATTTTAACCAATAACCCATCCAAACCGACCATGAACAACCCTAAGCATAACTAGTCCTTCTAGTTGATGTTATATTTTTCTTAATAGCAAAGTACGTTTTTCCTATTATAGTCAAGTTTCATCGAAGTCTTAGGACAATTTTTATCATAATTGAGGTTGTATTCAGATGTGCAAGATTCAGTTTGAATTGATTTTGAGGTAAGCCAATTTGATCGGTTTTTTAATTATTAAAATTACATAAAATTAAATATAATTCATATTCATCGGTTTGATTGTTGTCGATTTGATTTGATTTTGATTATCAATTTTAAGAAACATAATGATATTTGTGAAAATTACAAAAGTATACTACTTAAGACTTTAATTTACAAAATATCAATGTATTCTATTTAATTACAAACATAGTTTTTAAATTACATACATAACAAAATAATTAATTTTTGTATTTAAGTTTATTTATTTTTTCAGATTTTCCTCTCTCATTCTCTTTGAATTACGTGCATTTAACGTGGAGTTTAATTAGGGATATTAAATTTTCCAATATTATCTCTCCTATTACAGCTCCATATTTACACGTTTCATTGTTCCATATTTGCACGTTTCATTGATTATTATAGGGATCATATTTATTTTCTTCCATTTTTTATATAACTTTTTATTTTATCAATAAAATTGGTGTAGTTATCAATAGGTGAGTTATAGTTCCTAGGAAAGTTTTACCATTTTTCTTTTCTGCCAAACATCTAAGCCCTTCCATATTCTTCTGTTCAAAAATTTTAACCCTTCCATCTTCTTCTTTCCACATCCTTTGTTGAACAATCTTCACTACAGTTCATATCTATACCATCCGATTCACCATAGTTTTGCCATGGATAGGACTCCGCGTAAAAGTCCTAGGCTTAATAAATCTGTTGTAGTGGTTGATAGTCCTCCAATCATTTGTTCAAAACCATCATATGAGTTGAATACATTCACTCAATCGCTTGTCAACGTAGGTATTAGAGACGACAACAAAATCTCTAATAGAATCAACGAGTGTATTGTTATCAATTCATCGTCATCCTACAAAGTTCAACAAAAAACTGATTTTATTGTTGATACAAAGTTGAAGGGTAAAGAAAAAATGTTTGAAACAAATTATTCGCATGATAGTGATTTCAAGGATGAAATCCCCCTTTCTAAAAGATTAAGAGTAAACGAGGATCAGTGTTTATAGGTAATATAGTTATATATATTTTTGATTATGTTTGTGTTAATTTTTGGGACATGCAAGTTTAGAATTTTTAGTCTTATTAGAAATATATTTGTGACATGCAAGAAAAAAAAATCGATGTAGAAAGCTGCTGGTATTTCTGTGAGCAACGGTTCGAAGGGTTTAAAGCAAAAAAGAACCAGTTCGATTTGTAAAAAAAGGGTCGAGGAGATATGGACATATCAATGTAAGTTTTTTATTTCGAAAATCTTCGTTTGCGATATGGAGTACTACTATGGGATTATGGAAAGAGAAAAATTGATACTGGTATTGTTAGTGAAAACGAAGCTTCTAGGAAAGGTGGTCAGTTAATTCGGAGGGGGGAGAATTAAAAAGTTGTATTTCATTAAGACAGATTTCATGAATTATCTTGCTGGATTTTAATCTTTTGTTTTACTTCTGGATAGTACTTTAGTTGTGTTTTGATATGTTTTGGTGCTTTTGGATATGATTGTTGGATATTGTGTTTATTTTGGAGTTTAACTATTCTTATTTGGTTCATTATGTTGGTTAATTTCTTGTGAGAACTTATTGCGAGTTTGGTTTATAATAGAACATTTCAACAGAATTGTGTGTGATTTTATAGATTATATAACAATGTGTGAGGTTGGTATATAATACCAACATGTCAGACACTATATACCAGCATTATTACATATTATATCTTAAGTAGTTGTTAAAAGATTCGATGTATGATGTTGGTATATAATACCAACATTTCATTCAAACCAAAATCCTTTACTTTAAGTAGTGGTTTTCATATTCAATGTTTTAGGTTGGTATATATTACCAGAATATCAGGTGCTTACACAACTATACAAATTGTGTACGTTCTAGGTATTATATAGTACAACCATTATTTTAACATTTTTTAACATTATTTAAATATCATACCAAATTATTATGTTAATGATGTCTATTATAAATCAAACGCTCACTTTAACTAGCTTTAATTGTATTCAATGTTCTTTTTTCACCATAAGTACACCAATTGTGCTAGATTTATTCACTCATAAGTTATAGCACATTTTTTTGAACATGTTGCATTTATCTAAGTCACCCAGAATGCAACACTGTATGACAAACACAAGAATACCAAGCATGTATGCCAAACACGAGAATACCAAAGAAATGTCAATTCAAGATTAACCAAAGTTGGATAAAAGTGCATTTATCAGTTTAAAAAAATTCAGAGTTGGAAGAAAACATCAACAATAATAATTGAAAATAATACAACAATGTTAATTCTGATAAGCAAATTTGGGGCAAGTCTTTTTGCTATGCCCTGATGTACCACATTTACTATAAGTGACTTTACTCCTCTTGTATTTTCCTTCGTTGAATCCCTTCTTACGGTCGTTACTTGGTGGTCTGCCTGGTTGTTTTCTTGCAATTGGTGGTAGTATTACCTCTTTCAAAATATGTGATGGAATATTCCAAGTGCTTTCGCAAGGCAATGGTTCTATTGGAATTGCTTACGTATCTTGAAAATTCTTATTACTATAATAGACTGAACAATAATATTCGCGATGTTTGTTTCTGTATCTGATAGCTGCAACTGCATGACTACAAGCAATCTCATCATGTTGAAATCTTCCGCAACTACACTTTCTAGTATTTAAACATACATTCATCCAAAACCGGATCCACACCAATCAAGCATAGTGTATTTGATTTGATGATATCTTGCCTTGTTGTTTGGACACCAATTTGGTAATCAATGGCTTCCATAGCTCTATCCACACATGTTACACATAATGGATATTTTGAAAAGAAATCAGAATTGCATTTTTTTATTATCTAAATAAACTTGGACGCCCATATCGTTATGAATCTTCATTGGTGGAGATGGACCACTCACGACATATTTCAGTTCTAAATGAAAGATTGCAGTGCCCACACCTAATTGGGAAGCAATAGTGGTAACTAAACCTTCACATTTGGTGTTTGCATCATATATCACACCTTCAATATCGTAATCAACGTATCTATCTGTTTCATACCAAAAACATTAGGGATTATTCCTTGTGAATCTCATCAAAGAGAATGGTCAGTTCAATGTTTTCAAATTATATATTCTATTTTAAAGCATGTTTTTGCTGACAAGATAATATTTAACTTAAATATGGTGTTTACACCATCATTATATACCAAAATATAATCAATATGTTCACCATCATCATGTACAACAATAAAACCAACTCCGAATGACACCAAACAAAATCAGCAGTACACCAAATAAATTAAAACGTTTAATTTCACCAAATAAAACCAACTCCGAATGCAGTCCATCGTTTTGATAATTAAAAATGATTAAATTACCAAATAAATTACCAAAACAGATAATCAATAAATATTTTGTCTATTCTGAATCTCAAAACTCTACAAAAAACCAAAGAATTAATAACAAAAAAAAATCAAAACTCGGAATTGGTGAATATCAACAACAACCTATATTACACCATTAATTAAACAACTCATGATAGATAAAATTTAAAATTTTAAAAGTGATTTTTAACGTAAATATGGTGTTTAAACCATCATTATGTACCTAAATATAATGAATACGTTCACCATCATCATGCATAATTTAACCTACCGCGAATGACACCAAAAAAAATCAGTGTACTACTGGACATGCAGTCCATAATTTTGATAATTAAAAATGATTAATTTCACCAAATCAATTACCAAAACAGATAATCAATAAATATTATTTCTATTCCAAATCTCAAAACCTTATAAAAAACCAAAGAATTAATTTTAAAAAAATCAAATCATGGAATTGGTGAATAACAACAACAACGATCATGTTTTTCAATTACACGATTAAAAAAATACCAATTAAATATTGAATAATCATTAATACCTGATTCGACCTAACGTCCTCTATGTTGAATTAGTATTGAATAATTGTTGGTATCCATGATTGAACACTCAATCAGAATGAATAGAAAGAGAGTTTTATATTTGTAAAGAAACCTTTTATTGATAGGAAAGAATATTTATAACCAATTTGAGTAAATCATGAGATTTGAGAAAAATGGGGAATATCATAAATCGTGGAGCACGAATACACGTTTTTTTTTTTTTTAATTTTACTTTTTTTTTTAATATTAAAACATAACTTTGAAAAAAAACTATTGTTAAATAGGCGGGAAAAAAAACTATTGCCATATAGTGATAATTAAGATACTTAATTTGTATACTTAAGTTTTTTTCCAATGATATTTCACCATTTCTCCATCTTATAATTCGTTAATAACTTTTGTGGTAGCTATAATTTTTTTGAATTACGGAGAAAATGTATTATGATCAATAAATTGTAATCAAGTGAATAAACCAATTTGATAAGAAATACAAAAAAATATACATTGGTAAATCTCATAGTCATTTATTTGAATAAATGAGTTTAAATTCATGACTCTTTTTAATAAATGAACGTAAAAGTGCAAAGTTCATTAGCTTATTAGAAATAAATAAAAGTTTATAAAAAGTATATAAAGTATTTAAACTTAATTAAAAAATATATTATATATAATTATCAAATTTATGTATATAACTTATTGATTTGATTCAATTTTTTATTGAGAAAATGGCCAAATGAGCCCCCAATCTATTATCGGATTTCCAACTACACACTTATAATTTACGGGGTCCTATTACCCCCTGAAACTATTTAAAATTGAAATTATTACCTCCCTAAATGCTTACGTGGCAAAGTGAGTGTATTTCGTGAAGACCAAAAATAAATATTAAAACTTTATTTTTAATATTCTTTTCGTTTTTATTTTGTTATTTTTTCCTTTATTTGTTTCTTCTTCTTTTTTCTTTTTCTTTTTTAATTTTAAAAAGGAAGTCAAATTAAAACACCCAAAGTTATTGAAAAATCAAAACAAACAAAATCAAAAGATCTACAGAACAATTTGAAAACTAGGCTCCTTTCTTCCTCGATCTCCACGCGACGGTCCGACGCTTGAGCAGCGCCGTATTGATGCCGGAAAATCGAGGTACAGAGTTGAAGCCAACCTCAATCACACCAAACTTGAGACTCCTATGAAATTGCCAGCTACATAACTCTCATCATCATAGATCTGCCATGAAAATAGCACAAAAAAACTTGGATAGATTTCATCCAAGACAACTATATCATCTCTAATTTCTTTTCTTCTTAGCAACTTAGTAGAGCATTCATGTCAGCCATCAAATTTCACCATCACGATCTGAAAATCCCCACTATTACAATATCTATCAACACCACCACAAATCATAGATAGAAATCTCCTTCCCACTCTCCACAGTCAAAAACTATTAAGTAAATTACTTTACACCCATTTTCAAAATCAACTATTAGTCATTAAAACTCCATTGAAATATCATTTTGCAGCTATTGTAACAAAAAATTTCAGTTAACAAAATCCATTCAAACAACTTAATAATGATGGAAATCTCAAAAAAAAAATATGTTCTCAAAATTTCCTCATCGGAAAAGATTCTAACGGACAATTTATTTTTTAGGTCAATTAAATTGACATTAAATCTTATCATTTATGCACCTATTCCATGACCATAAATTTAATAATAATTTTAGATTTGATAAAAAAAAAATGAAAAAATGACATTGATGTGTTGGCTTTAAAGAAAAAGGAGGAAGAGAAAGGAAAGAAATGTCGGTCAAAAAGGTAAGAGAATGAAAAAAATAAAAAATTACACTTATCAAATGTGTGGATTTCACTTATCAACATAAATGTGGTTGTAACTTTTTAATGAGGTAATAATTTCATTTTTAAATAGTTTAGGGTGATAATATATCCCCGTAAAGTATAAGTGTGTAATTGAAAATTCAGTAATAGGTTGGAGGCTCATTTGAACATTTTCTCTTTTTTATTCGATAAATACAACAAGATATCGAACCCCTAGAAGGTTCCTCCTTGCGAATGAATTCTATCCATATTTTTATGACAAACTAGAAGCTTCTATATTATTACTATGTAATTGACAATCCCTTTTGATCTTTTGGGTGTCAAAAAGTATGGTGGTGGCGGAGGATTTAGCCCCAACTCCTACTCCTATCTTGTGTATTATTTAACCAAAAAAATACTAGAAGGGATCAAACGTTATCTTTAGTTACAAGGGCATACGTAGGGGAGGGAGGGAAGAAATAAGCTCCAATTTAAAGGTAGTTAAGATGGAAAATGAGGTTACCATTTACATGAAATGACCGGTCTGTTGCACAATGTACATTCCATTTCTAAAAGACTCAGTAACACTTTCCTAAACTATAATAGAGTGAATGATCATGGAGTATAAAAAATATAACATGAGTGTGTTTCTTCACCTTTTTCCTAAAAAAATCAGTTGAAGCTTGTTCACGCCTAATGGGGGCTCTTGCCTCCAAATTGAGTTCATTTTCATCAAAAAAAATATTGGTTGCTCTTGTATGGTTGTAAAATACTAAGCTAGAGCACTTGCATATCTCAATGCTTTCTCTGTAGCAATATGTAATACTTTCTTTCTCCCAATTTATGTGGTATTTTTCGTTTTTCGAGAGTCAAACAATTTAAGTTTGATCGAAAATTTACGCGTGAAATCTTTAATTTTTTTAAATGAAATTTATATATTTGTAAACTATGTAAATATTATTATAAGTTACAATAATTGACAATTCAAAATAATTAAAAGATATATGAAAAATTTACAATAAAAGATAGACTTGTTTGAATCTCGAAATTCGAATAAATTGATACGGAGGGAGTAGTAATGTTTCTCTAATGCATCTTCTTCCGGATGTTTTCAATGATCATTTAAAGTTTTCATGACACTATGAATATATCCTTGTAGCATTTGAACAACGAGCATCAAATCAAGTTTTACTTTTGAGGCAAAGTATTGGTTGCAACACCAACTAATATCAATTAGCACAACTTAAGTTTCAGTACTGAAATTGTTAGCAACACCCAGGAGCGGACTCACATAGACTCTTCCGAGTGTTTGAGCACCCATTAACCTCATATCAGAATATATATATATATATATTTTGTGTAGAAATTAAGAGGTATTTGTATAAAATTAATATAGAGCACCTAATGAGCTGACCGGTGATATGGCTCTTGATGGGTGCTTAAACTCTTTTGGTGCTTATTAGTATTCCACTATCTAGCAAATATCCTTGCAGCTCTATGTCTCTTGTTACTCAATCTTTTCCTCATTGCCACATTCAGTTGAAATAAAATTTGATTACAAAGTCTAACAATAAAAATATTTTTGTTTTCGTACCTTTTTGCATACCTAGCCTTTCATATTTTCCATAATGCTAGGAGTATATAATATGGATGAGAAAGTGATGTACTATGTTCTTTGGGGTAAAATTTCATCACTACAAGAGTCAATTTAACATATTTGTTCTGTTAAACCTCATGCCTAATGATTTGTGATATTTTCTTTCATGCTTTAATTGCAATATCATTCTCTACAAAAATATAGTCTCTGCTTCATCTTTAGCAAATCTTGTAAAAAGAACAATTGAAATTCAAATTAGGAGTAAATCTCTTAATATTACTATATAAAGAGAGTTTCTTTTTAAAAGTGTCTTTGTGAAAAAAATTCCACCATCTTTTAGCATTGAAAGCATGACAAATATCAATTAATCTTTTGAAACCCAATTAATCAAAATATGATTTATGATAATAGCTTTGCCACCAAACAGAGAAAAACTTACCTTTCCAATTACAAAAGTAAAATAAACAAAATTTTTGGGGTGTGTTTTTCAGCTTTTCTATGTTTGGTAGATTAAAATGTTTGGAAAATATTTTATCGAAGAAAACAGGCTCCTTAAAAATGAGAAAAATGACTTTCCTGATTTAAGTAGAAAAAAATAAGTTGCACATTTCAACTTTATTGTCTCCCCCCATTAACCAAACCTACCCAACCCTTACCCTACCTCTAAACCCTCACTATTCATCCATATCTGCCTCCATAATATTTTGCTAGATAACATATAAATATTCTTGAAATAATATTTTCTTACTTATTTACCAAGCATTAAAAAATAAGTAAAAATATTTTCTAGAAGATCATTTTCCATGAAAAACATTTTCCTTAGTACCAAACACAAGTTTTAGCAAAGTAGAGTGTATCCTAATGTTTGTTTGGTACTTTGGTTGCTGCGCGGGTATGGCAAACCTAGAGGTTGCCGAGGGTATGTCTCTATATTGATATTGAACTTCCTGAATATAAGATTAGAAGTTGGCTTAGTGGTTGAGGGGTTCAAAATTCACCTTGAGGTTCCAAGATCAAATTTTAGACACTACTCTTTTTTTTTGAACCCCCTTAATAGAAATCCTAGATCCGCCACTGTACGTGCAGGTGTAACTTTTTGGCACAGAAAACGTGGGAGAAGGGATATGTCTTCCCTTTTCTCAATTATCCATCAATTTCCCATGTTACGTTTGTCTAATGATAAGACCAGGAATCTTCTCTTTAAGGATTAAATATAATACAACACAAAAAGTTAGAACAAGCAAATAGTTTTAATTTATGGTGTCCTTCATTTAGCAAACACGTTTTTTGTACACATTATTATATTGAAAGGAACTGTATTTAAGAATAGTGTATATTGTTTCTATTAGTAATATGAAAGTATATAACTAGAAAATAAAAAGAGAGATAAGGACGGCCCTGTCTGGAATCATGTTCAAAGAAGGCTGCTAGTTGCCTGTCTTTGTTGCAAATTTCATATAATCAAAGGATAATATTTTGAAAAAGAAAAAGGGAAAAAAACTTCATATATTCCTCAACTTTGCGATTTAGTGTTAGATATATTTCTTGTTACAAAAGTGTGGTCATATCAGGGGCGTATGCAGGATGGGATCACCGGATTTACGTGTGCCCATAATCTCCTCCCGAAATCATATATAGTAGTGTTATATTTTAAAAAAATATATATTTAAATATAGATGGGTGAATCCACGTTCAAAGTATCATATAATGTCGTGCGTTGATGATTGGGTGCACTAGTCTAAGTGAGGTTAGAAATTTGATTGTTTTATCTATAACTTGTTTTATTTTTATTTCTAAAATTGAGTCACACCTCTCTAAGTGGTTTGGATATATAGATAAAAATTAATTTTGGACCTATAATTTTAAAATTTTAATAATTTTCAGTGAATAATAACTTAAATGTCAAACTGATCAAATTTATATCTTATATCCACATTTTCATAATAGTGCACCCATTATCTCAAAATCCTAAATACGTCTCCGGTTCATATATATATACCTTTAACATTACACAAATGACTCATGTTTAGTCAAATTAGTTGAATGACTTTTTAATTACAGAAATATAAATATTTAGTCGACTTTTGCGGTATAAGATATAATTTAATGATATTTTCCTTATAAAAGTTAAATTTAATGACTTTTAAGCATAATCACGTTGAGTGATTTTTCTTTATGAGTGAAATTAATTCAATAAGTTTGGTGCAAATTGAATGAAATGACTGATTTTGGAGAAACAATAGAGAGATAGAAAGTAAGATGATGTTGAAGCAATGATGCATGTATAGAGATGGTGACAAAAGAGCCAGCACATAATGACTTTAGCAAGTTAACACACGAAAGGTTTTTCCTCAAAACCATGCAAGAATTATGGGACTGACTTTCTTGATATCTCCGTCCATTTTTATTTGTTCACTATACTATTATGGGATATTTAATAATAATATTTATTCAGTTTATAAAATCAGTGAATAATTTAGTATGTTGTGTTTATTCTATCATTGCTATTAAATACTATTCATCATACAATATTTATATGATTTATATTTTTAAAAGGTGATTTGGTAAAATTACCTCTATTATTTACTGCTTCTTAGTTTATGCGTGACTGTATCAAGCCAATAGTGGACAACTACTGTTGAACAGGGAGAGTATATAAAAAAAAAATATTCCTCCATACTAATTTATATGAGATAGTTTGATTTAGCACGAAATTTAAGAAAGAGAAAATGACTTTTGATATTTATTGTCTAATATAAGTCATATGTATGACAGATCTATTATATATATATATATATATATATATATATATATATATATATATATATA
>JAJONR010012980.1:0-10874 GCA_029582245.1 Solanum etuberosum | reverse complement strand
ATACTTACTTCCTCAAAACTTAGTTCAAATTGATAGTTGATCTCAAAGGATTCACAATTGAACTCAAAGACTTTCTTGAACTCTACTCTTAACTCTCTCTTGAATTTGAATTATGAATTCAAGAGTTATGGTTCATGATATGAAGGATCCCGTGATGACAAAGTAGACTCATGAATACATTCTCATCATTCTTATACTCACTTGCTTGAGTCTTGAAACAAGTTATTTAAATTTGTAGAAGACTCCTCAAAAAACTCAAAGGGACTTTTTTAAAATGTTTGAAAGAACTCTAAAGACTTAACTCTTAGCTCTACCTTGAATTTGAATTATGAATTCAAGGTTAAGATTTGTGTTTATGGATGATTTCTAGATGTTTAGAACTAGTTTAGAGTAGTTAGAATCAAAGAGAGTGAAGATACACTTTAAAGGAACTCAAATGGGACAACCGACGGAAAATGAGTAGGGGCAGGCGACCCTGGCACATTCCTGGTGCGGGGTGCCAGCCCCTTAACTTCGGAGGCTGCTTATTGGCGCACTGCTGGGGTGGCGCGCCAGCCCTCCTGGCGTATCAGTGGCGCGTCGCACCAGCTCTCCCCCAGAACGATCCGACGAACTTTTCTTCTCATTTTCTGATCCTAAGTCGCTTCAAATCGATTTCTTTTCTCATGTTTTCCTTAGATTCAATTAACCAACCTAAATACACACTAATCTACTCAAAACAACATTCAAATCACTAACTTTCATCTCAAGAATTCATCAAAACCCCAAAAAAATAAGATTTAGAATGAACTTCAAGAACTCAATTCCTTAAACTTTTGAGAATGAAATTATGCTGAAAATAACATGATTGGCGTGTGGGTGAACGAACCCAACACCATCGAAGCTTACATACCTCTTAGGGATCAAACCCATGGCGAAAATCCACAACAAAACTCAAGAACCTCGACGAACGTCTTGATCCTTTCCTCTTTTCTCCTATTTTCTCTTCTTTTCTCTTCTTGAACTCTCAAATAAAACCCTAGGCGTATATTAGGATTATAAAACTGAACCTAATAGGATTAGACCCTTAAAATCTTAGTAAAAATGAATTAAATCTGATTGGGTAAGCTTGACTTCAAAAGGGCATATCTCACTCATCCGACCTCGAAACTTAGCAAACTTGGCGGCGTTGGAAAAATAATTCAAAGACCTTTCATTAGCTATCTTGTAGCCCACGTAACTCATCTTGTACTAAGAGTTATAGTTGTTTGAAGTTGACACAAAACTTATAACTTGCAAAATTTCATATTTTGCTATTTCCAATTTAGTTCTTTTTGGAACTCAAGGTGCTACATCGTGACCTTAAAACTTAAGAAATTTTAAATTCCTTGGTAAAACTTACTCACTACGAAGAATGGTTCGAGTCTTAGTTCAAAAAAAATTCTGGGGTGTTACATATAACTAAGTAATGCCACTAATTGTAATTTTGTGATTAAATTAATTAAATATATTTAGGGCTATTACTCATTTTCTCCCAATTTATGTGACATAAATGACATTTCGAAATTCAATCGAATTCTTCATATGTGTTTTAATTTTTTTAAATAATTAATTATTATCATTTATAATATTTTTACGTATTTTTGTGAAATATATAATTTACTAATATTTTTGAAATTTATGGTCTAAAAATAAGTGAGTGATATTTGCGCTGCTATAAAATATTTCATTAAGGAACCTATTTGCGAGAGTTTCCAATTAAATTCCCATCAGTTGACATAAAAGCCCGTTTGTATATTGTTTTTTACTTTTCCCCAGCCGGAAATTTCTTTGATTTTTCATGCATGTGGGCCCATTTATTCCTCCTATTTCACACCTTTTCAATTTTGCTTTACATTTATTCCATGTCTCTTAATAAATGTGGACCCCACCTCTGCAATTCCTTCCATTTCATTCTCTTTAATTACTCAATTTATAATATTTTATTTTATAAAGTATATTACAAAAATGTTACGTACTTAAATTTGTTCAAATTTTATTATTGTCCCTTCTATTTTAATTTATTTGTCTTACTTTCTTTTTTTCATTTATAGCATATTCAAAGATTACGCTTAAGATACTATAAATTATTATAATTAACAACTTAAAACATTTTATTACAAATCTAAAAATTACGTAACATACACTATAAATTACAATAATTAACAACTTAAAATATTTTTACTATCTAATAAGAGGCTACAAACACACTATTCTTAAATACACGTCATATGTTTGAAATTCTATAAATCACAATAATTAACAACTTAAAATACTCTATTATATATTTAAAATGACGTTAAAATTACTATGATAAAATGACGTCAAAAATACTATAAATCACAATAATTAACAACTTATAATATTTTTTAAAAAAAATAGAAAAAAATTAGTTGACTTTCAAAATTCTATCGGTGACACATGAATTTGAATAGATGAAAAATATATATTATTGAGAAAATACTTAAAAGAACATATAAGAAAATTTTGGGGGACTCTCCTAATTCAATATGTGTCACATAAATTGGAACAAAAAGAGTAACATATATTATTCGAAAATAAGATAAAAACTTTTTATAAATCATAACAAATTAACAACTTAAAATATTTTAGAAAAAACGTATAAAAAATATTTGACTCTCCAAATTTCATCTGTATCAAATAAATTAAGATAAAAAAGTGACATTATTGGGCCCATACTGACACGACACCTAATATCTAGTAAATGTAGATGTCACAATTGTCACTTGTGAAAATTAAATATGAGACTCCCTCGAGTATATTTAGTTCCAAGGATAACTTGCTTAAGACAAAAGAGAGCTAACTCTTCTCTTGTTTTCTTCTTTAATTTTATATATGGAAAATTACCAATATGAGAAGAAGCCCAGAGTTCTCTGCCTCCATGGCAATGGAAGTAGTGCTGAAATATTGAAGAAAGAATTGGTACTTGGTTGGCCACAATTTTTACTTGAGAAGCTAGATTTGGTGTTCTTGGATGGACCTTTTTTACTTCAAGATAAAGTGGATGCTCATGATATTTTTCATCCACCCTACTATGAATGGTTCCAAGCTAATAAGGTCCTTCTCCTTTATTGCTATTTTCCATTTTCTTTTATCTTGAAATATTCTAAGAAAATTTGCCTTATAAACAAAAGCTAGAACTTGTGTCTGATGAGCTACAAGAACATAAGTTCTAATTTTTTTTCTATAAGACATAATTTATAATCAATTGAGTAGGTTCATAATTTATAATCGATTGAGTAGGTTCATTGTCTTGAAATATGTTAAACTTATGTCATATAAGCAAAATTGGCGAATCCAATGAATAGACTGAGGGTTCACTTGAATTTATATATTTTGGCTTAGGCTATGTATGTGTGTCAAGAAAAACTACTAAATATGAATAAATACTTAAGAATTTTACCAAGAAATTTTATACATGTTTATGAATAGATCCATATTTTATGATAAATGAATAATATATGTTTTCATTGAGTATCTTAACATAATATTGTAGGACTTCAAGGAAATTTACAATTTTGAAGAATGTCTTCAATATGTTGAAGCTAACATGGAGAAGTATGGATCATTTGATGGTGTTTTAGGTTTCAGTCAGGTAAGTCTTATTATATATTATTATTTCCTTATTGGATTAATTCTTACCGGGGGAGAAGTATTGAAAAAACTCATGAACTTTTTGCAAATTATTAGTTTCATCCCCAAACTATTGACAGATAAAAAGTCGAGAAAAGTATTGAAAACATTTTTAAAGATGACGAGAAATTAGGCTGTATATATTTCACTCATGTTGCAAGATCGGGGTGCATTTAAGTTCAGTTAGTCAAGTAAAGAAATATTTTTAAGCTTGTCAACACGGAATGAAACTAATAATTCGTACCGAATTTAGGAGTCATTCTTATATAATTATAAAAGTTAATCAGAAATTTCATTATATATATTACTTTATGTGATTTTAATATTTGTTTAGGGAGCAACTTTAAGTGCATCAATGCCTGGAATGCAAAGCGAAAGAGTGGCTTTGACCAAAGTCCCAAAAATAAAATTTGTGATCATAATAGCAGGGGCCAAATTTGGAGGAATTTGGATGTCCCAAGCTTGCTTCTGATGCATTTGCATCTCCAATTGAGTGTCCATCTTTGCATTTCATAGGTACTTTTTGTGGCCAATTAAAAATATTTCTATACTTGAGAGTAATTATATATCTATAATTTATGAGAGTCCTATTACTCCCTTGAATTATATAGAAATAAAATTGTTATGATTTCATCTTCTTAGTTCCTCGGCTTCCTTTTCGCCCTTGATTATTTCTTCATTATCATCGGCGAAGTCAATACGTCGAAGATGAAAAATGTTACGACTGTTATTTCTTCTTCATCATGGAAGTGGGTGAAGAAAAGTAATTACCTCCATTAAAGGAAAGATCATTTTGTTTGTAAGAAGTAAATAAATTAAATTATTTAATTATAACAGAAATATAATTAATTAATCTTCAGTATGTAAACCTTCGCTTGTTTATGTGTTGTACAGGTGAAAAGGATCCTCACATACTAAATGAAGAAGAACTTGTGGGATGCTTCATGAATCCCCGTTGTGATTCATTACCCAGAGGGTCACAAAGTACCAAACCTAGGTAATTCATTAAAATTCCTAATCGCTGTTAAATATGTTTTTTTAAGAGGCAGTTACTGGTAACAGTTATTTTTAGCATTCTTTGTAAATAACGTTAAAACCTATAGAGACATTAGATCTAATGACAATTAATTAATGTTGGTCTTTATTAATTTGCATATTTATTATCCTTAAAAATTATTTTTGTCGTGTCTAACATGACATATACAAGATATCTCTCTAGCTATAATGCATCACAAATTTTCTCTTTTTCTATGTAAAGATTATAATTATTTTCTGTGTTTTTCTTTCAGATGCTGAAAGCATAGAAACTGTGATAGAATTCATCAACAAAGTGAAGAAAATCAAGATGCCATTGCAGGGAAACTCAAATTTGTAACAACAAAGTTAGCAAATGTAATTTGTGACTATATATTTAAATTAAAACCCATTTAGTTTGAAGACAAGTTAATAAATTTGCCCAACAATCTTTAATTGGCTTTTACACTTTTGATGTAATAACTTAAACAAATTCTCTTTGCTGTGAAATTTTAATTTGCTTGTATTATGTTGCATTACTATTTGGTATAGTTATATGAACTATAAATTTTAGTACTATGCTTAGGTTCAAGACTATTTTACAACCTACCCTGTCTTTTTCTATTTAGGGCCTGTTTGAAGGACACCCTGGTAATTGGATTTGGTGTAATTGAGTGTAATTACACTGTTTGTCCTGTTTGGTTGGACAAGTAATTACTTGATCAGCAGGTAATTAGTGTAATTGGCAGGGGTAATTACATTCTCCAATTCACAGGCAGAGGCTGTGAATTGCTAGTAATTACACCATGTAATTACCAGCTGATTACTTCTTCTTCTTCTTCTTTTTTATTTCTATTTTTTTTTTGTTTTAATTTTTTTTACTTCTATTATTTTAAGTTCTTTTTAAATTTTTATTATTCTAAAAATTTCTAAAAGTTTATTTTTTATTTTTTATTATTAGATTTCATTTTCTTCTCATTCTCAACCTTACTTCATGTGATTCTATGCAATTTTTTCGTATTATCTATTTCTTTATGTCATGCTTATTTTCTCATTAGCATAATTTTATTAGTATTCTAATTTTTAAATTAAAATAGAATTTATTGTTAAGTAAGGTTATAGACTTACGATTTCTTTTTTTAAAATAAAAATAAAAATAAATCATATTTATGTATGCTATGTTGAAATTTGCGATAAGAGTATTATGTTAAATTTATTGTTTTGAATTTATGACTTATGTTATATTTTCAGTTTCATTTGTTTTAGTAATACTGAATTCACATTGCAAGTCATTTTTTAATTAGACTTGATAGATTATCTTTTTGTCAAACATTTTAATAATTTATGACATTTTATTTATATATTAATCTTTTTATCAAACATGCATTTCACGATGTTCGTAGAAACTTCATACTTTTAGTTTTTATGATCAATTCAATTGAAATATATTAATTTGAAAAAATATAAATCAATTATTTTTCATAATATTAGTTAAGAGCATATGTTTATTAATTAATATATTTTCAAAAAATAACATATATCTTAAATATTTAATTTAATGTCATTTATTAAGTTTCTTATTTGTCTAGCATAAATTTTAAATAATTAATTTTTATTTTTAAAATTTTATATAATTTTATGATTGCAATTGTGCATCCAAATAGAACATGTGTAATTACACTGTGGCATCCAAACATGACATATGTAATTACAGTGTAATTACACTGTGGCTACCAAACAGGTCAGTGTAATTAGTAGACTGTGTAATTACTAAGCTGGTAATTACTACCCTAGTAATTACACCAATTTCAATTACCAGGTGACTTTCCAAACAGACCCTTAGTATTTTTTTCATGTCTTGTCCCGCCCCATTTAAGCAATGATTACCCTTTCCTTCCCTGTTAAGGATGTGCCCTGTCTTGCTCTATCTCACCCTATTGCTATCTCCATTTTTGTTAAGAAAAATATTGGCTAGTATACATTTTCAATACAAGGAGTTTTTTGTTGTACAAGTGTAGTTTAATTGATTATAGCAATTTATTTGCTATGTTTTTAGTATGCTAGTTTCTAGACACATGCGTTGCACGTGTACCCATCTAAATTGACATAAATTGTTTCAAATTATCACTATATTAAAAATAGTTCTATAATTAAATTACATGAATATCGTTCATTTTCAAACAAAAAATAGTTCAAATATTTGGAATCTACTCTTGGATACCAATAACAAATTAAAATATGACAGCAAAGTATCTCTTCTCCAAATGAAATAAAAGATGATAATATTTAGTACTTTGAAATACTATAATTGTAAACACAAATTAATATATGTATATTCTTATCTCATATGTTAATTACCTGCAAGACAAAGTTCAGAGAAAAGAAGAAAGACGAAAAATGAAAAGAATTTCATAGCCACTTCGTAGAGTTAATTAAAATAAAATGAAGACTACAATTAATAATCAATACTAATTTTTTATTATTATTAAGAGATCATATCAAGTATTGAATCCTACCAAATTATTTTTTCAAAAATGAGCTTAGAATACAGAAACATAACATCAACGGGGTAACAACTTAAAATATGAAACAGTATCAAAAGTTGAAACATTGAATTTGTCTTTCTCAAAATGAGACAAAAGGCTAAATGTCACGACCCAAACCGAGTCATAAGTGGAACCCACACTTACCCTCCTAGGTGGGCGAACCAACTATTTCAACCCCAACTTATATCAATTCATCAACTTACGGAAAACAAACATAGTGCGGAAGCTCAAAACTTATTAAAGTTCTAATAAGAAAAACCTCTAGAGTCTATTACATATTATCCCCAAAACCTGAAAGTCATCACATAAGGATATCTATTCTCACAGTACCAAGTTTAAGAGTATTAAAGACACCAAAATAAATAAATAGGATAGTCTATGTCTGAAATTTAAGGACATCATGTCATGACCGAGAGGATCAAGCATGAGCTAGAAGGAGTAGCTCACCCTGAAATCTGATGAGCTGGAGACTGGCTAGAGTTGAGGGCAAGTCGAAGTCGATGGTACACTTGCTGCACTCCACAAAAGAAAACGAAGTAAACACAAGTAGGGTCAATACAAGGAACATGTACTGAGTAGGTATCATCGGCCAACTCAAAATAGAAACTAATATGCAATGAATAATAGTATAAATTCAACTATGGCACTTAGCAGGTGGCAAGCAACAACCAACATGAACAAGTGACAACAACACTAAAGTAAGTACGTAACCAGTCAACAATATCAAGATCACACATGAGGACTCATGCCTCCAAAACAAACTATTTTGGGAATTGAATTCTTTCAGATTGAGTACATTATGTTGTTTATATATGTTTTCCTTTAATGTTACCGTGTCGGAACGTGACACCCGATTCAATAACATCGTGCCGGCTCGTGGCACCCGATTCAATATATCGTGTCGGAACGTGACACCCGATCCAATAGTATCGTTAATTTATCATTTATTATCACCACAGTTCACTTCATTTATAATATTTCGTCCAGCCTTCTTTATTCAAGGCATCACTTCGATAGAGAAGATTTAAGATTATAAATTTCACGGTCTCAGAATTTCAGACCAATCACAAACCACACAATCACACAACCAAGTACATAGAGAAATTCACAATATCACTCAATGACTATCAATCACTATTAAGAGTCTATCTATCACATAGAATAAACCATAACCTACCTCCACCGGAGAACCCAAGTCAAGCAAGCTACTTCTCTAATGCTTTTCCTTTCCTCAATGCCTCCGAACCTTTCTAATCTATCAAGTATATATGCATAATTTGTAAGTTAACGAGTCTATAAACACTCATATTATTCTATGTCTATCCTAGACCCAAAAACTCCCCTAATTCTATAATCGATTTCCTAAAGTTCAAACCTAAGGATAAGTCTTAATTCCTCCAATTAGCATAACTTTAATCCTGTATTTTCCAATCAAGAATCACGTGAATGCAAAAGTAATTTGAAACTTAACTCTATCAATTTATATATACATACATGCTCGTAATCCTTAATTCCAGTGTCACTTATTATTTAATGATAATCTCTCTTCCACTAATTAATAACAATTTTTACAGATCCTATCCTTTTCTATTGGCAGTGGCAGTTCAATTATATACTACCTTATCTACCGATCATCTCTAAATGCTTTTTGTCTTTCTCCGTTAGCACCTAATAGTGACAATTCAATTATGTAAATATTTCTCCTGCAATTCACTCATTAAACTCAATAATCAATAATCACCACATATTGTTTTAGTACTTCACAAGAAATTAATCAAATAATGGGACAGGGAGACAGGTTTGTCTCAACCAACCAACCAACCAACCAACAATACGCTATAAACCCTTAAATTGCAGCTTCCAATCTTTTAATCATCTTCCACTATTCGACATGCGCAACCAATCGCGCTAATTCAATCAAAATACCCACAATTTGTATGTTAAGGGGGTTATCTGAAGCTGTCCTTTCGATCTTTCTCTACAACCGTGCGGCTCTTTTACTTTCTTTTCTTCTACAGATTAATTAATGCCATAGTTATTATACATGACTAATCATGAGAGTGGTAGAAGTGATCCACTATTAATTTTAATGTTATTTTCTTTAACCACCAACTAATTAAATTATTAAAACTACCCCATTAATTCTATAATTGTAGTTACGAATAGTCCAAAATATCCATTTAGAATCTATCGAAAGTATTTTATTAAATAAAAAGTTCTAGTACTCAAAACGACCAAAAGGGTCGTTACACTAGATAAATAAGGATAAACATTTATATCATTATTTCTTTCGTGAATTAAAGAAGTTAGTAATAATTTAATTATACGTTACTTTCTCCATTTCAAATTATTCATCGTGTTTCAATCTTGTACACCCCTTCAGAAAAAAATTGAGAAAAAAACGTAATTTTATATATTCTATCTTACATACCCCATACAAAAAATAAACATAAATAATTAATTAATAAAATTATAAGAACAAATTAAATAACTTTTATTATCAGTTAATATAGTATAATAATTTAATCGTTAAAAAGATCAAGTAAATTATTAAAAAAAAATTACAAATTACATCACACAAGTATAGTAGTAAAGAGTCATGATCTTTTATTTTAATGCATGACCCTTTATTTTACATTCAAAGAAGGAAATTATGTACTAAAAAAAACATATGCTTCCTAAAGATCATTCACCTTTGTTCTTCTAAAAAAGAGAGTAAAAGAAATGTTTTGTTCATCCCTAAAGAAGTTGATCCCCCAAATCTTAGCTTGCTCATTCCTTGTATATCACATGATGTTGTTTACTGCAATATTTTTCATATTTATAGATGAAAAATGTAGGGATAATCCAAAAATTATAAGAGAATATGTATAGTCAAGAGTTAGATAAGTGCAAATTATTCATGATATAAACGCATGAGACTATTAACAATTTTTCTTGGATAACGTGATTTTTTTCTAATACATGAACCATATTAAATTGCTTGTAAATTTCAAACTAACCTTTGAAATTCCTAAAAAAGATCTGTTATTTTTTTTTTGTGCATTGAAACATTAATGATTGCGTAATAATTTAGTTTCTAAGCATAAGTTATTAGAGGAACAATGTTATTTAGTGAATTAAAAATGGACCATTTAATTTTTTTAGAAACAATTAATATTTAATTAATTAGTTTTTTATTAAAAATAATTTAGTGTAGGGGTAAAATGGTAATCCAATTTTGCAATTTGGTGCTTCCCACTTTTAATATAATAATAATAATATATATATATACCCTCCTAATGGTATCAGAGCCTAGAAAAGTTAATGGAGTACATGTAATAAGAATTCTCAGTTGACATAGGTATGGTTTCTATAAATCTGATCATGGATCAGAGAGAAAGTAGTACGAAAAGTACTAGACTTGAAGAGGTAGATATACCTCAAGACTTAGATTTGTTAAACAAATGGACTATTCCCAAAGTCCACATAAAAACCATTTATGATTTTGGTTGGTTAGACAGATTGTCATCTTCTAAACAATTGATAAAAACAACTGAGCAATCTTTAGCTCTAAATTCTTCTGAACAAACTATTCAATTATTGAATAAAAATGATATTAACCTTTATAAAGGTATGTATAAATTTATGCATATTGGTATG
>JAJONR010012979.1:0-17131 GCA_029582245.1 Solanum etuberosum | reverse complement strand
TATTGGTGTAGTATTCAAAAGTTATTATCTATAATATGATATTGGTGTAATTATCATTGTAAGGTTGGTGTGTAATCCTATCCTTACGATCCTATCAAAATTGCGGAATCTAAACCTCCATGTGTATTCCTATCCTTACGATACTGTTGAAAGAAATTGGATCAAAGATTTTAATTGATTTACGATTTGTATTCTTTGAAGTATCTTGATCTTTCTTACGTAAACCTTTGATTCTTAGTCTATATGATCTCTAGCACTGTTCCAACATCTATTGAGCAGCTTTCACGTTTGAAAATTTTAAAGGTAAAAGATAACAATGGTGAAATTCAGATGAAGAGATTTCAGAGAGAGAAGAAGAACAAAGAAGAATGAAGAAGAACACGGAAGAGAGAAGTTTTTAATTTTTTAAGAAAATAAAATTGTATAGGAAGTAGCAATTTCTTGGAACACTGAAGAGGTGGAAAGATAAAAAAAAATGTTTGAAAAACTTAGTAATAACCATTAATTGGTGAGATAAATTTAAGACATGATAATCATCCCCCAAAAATAGGCACAAAATTCCCAAAAAATGATATACTAAAATCGAAAATAAATAAATAATTAAAAATGAAAATTAATTAAATATGATATGTCTGTAATTTAGAAACTTCATTTTTAATTAAATATAAGTATTTGTATATATTGTTAATTAAAGTCTTAAGTAGTATACTTTTGTAATTTTCACGAAAATCAAACTGGGTCGGTTCAATCACAAAGGCCCATTCAGTTTTTCGGGCCCAGGAATATTAATTTTGTGAATCCTAGTGCATACAATATACAGTTTCAGCAGCAAGTACAACCAAATCAGCAACAAGTACAAATTTGTGACACTTTATTTTTTCATGGACTAGGAAATACTATAAGTTCTTCTGTATCTAATAATATGGAGACTTCTGAGAATTTGGTTATGGATGATTATAGGATCAATAATACATTGTCACATCAGCATCAATGAGGATGCGACTGAAAATAATTTTACACACACTATCAAGAATCGTGATGGGAATGGATCGATAATGATTCATCCACTTTAAAATAGAGAGCTACAGTCTTTAAAATTCTAACAAGGTACCTGACACGAATTCAAATCCATTTTTTTATTTTGTTTTATTTTATTTTATTGTAACCTTCTTTTCTTTTGCGTAGTGTAATTTTTTTTTTTTGTTCTTTCTCTACGTGTAATTCATCGACTTCTTTATTGCATTTTTTACACTATATATAGTTTTTGTGGTTTTAATGGAATCTTTATTGTATGCTTTCTAACCTTTATGCTTATTTTATTTTTTAAATCGGGAAATGATCAAAAATACTCTTGAACTATTTGAAAAGATTTAAATATACCCATCATTCACCTATTAGGCTAAAAATACCATACCCCAATCAATCTTTTTGGTCCATTCCTACCCTTAAATCTAACAACCTTTTTTTTAAAAAAATAAATAAATATTATTATTATTTATTCTTATTGAACAAGATTAAATTCCAACCCATTTAATTTTTTCCTATCCCCCTTCAATCCATTCCAATGCTCCATGACCCAAACCCAATAGAAGACCCATGAAAAGCAAGTAGTGAATTGGGTTAGTGAACATTACAAATCTCTTTCTTCATTCCAAAGATATGGTAAACAAATTTCATACTACCAATACTAAATGGGCATGCAAAATTCTTTTTTTTGTCCTAAATTATCTTTAAATTTCCTTTTCAATTCTTGATTTTAGCTGAAAGTGATCAGAAGCTATGAGCAGTATAGCCATTAGCAGAATCAGAACATTCTCCTTTAAAACTTATCATCTTCAAGTAATCTTGAATTTCATTGTTCGATATCATCAATTGATCCCATAACTCTTCTTCTGTTGTAATTACATCGACTGGTGTTGTTGTTGCACTTGTAGGGCTGCAGTATTAGTATTATTCATTTGTTGAATTGATGTGTAATCTGAGAAATGTTCCAAGCCATACCCTGGCTGCTCTTCTTTGTCTCTGTATTACTCTTATGTAGTTCTTCCTCTTCTTCGCAACTGTTTTTAAAGTCTTGTTATTGCCAGCAGCAGCAGCTGGGGTTCCAAAATAGTTGCAACTCAAGCAACTATTTATTTTGCAGAATTGACAATCATTTCATCTTGTTAAGCTTAAAGGAGAAAGAATGATAAATCTATCTTTTTAATGGGTCTTGTAATTGGGTTTGGGTCATGACCCATTAGAATGGGTCGGGATGGATAGGAGAAAATTAAACAAGTTGGGATTTAACTTTGTCCAATAAAAAAATGCCACATAATAAATAATAATAATAATAATATTTTTTTTTAAAAAATGGCTGTTAGATTTAAGGGGAGAAATGAACCAAAAAAGTGATTGAGGATCCCCTATTTTGAGGGATATATTTAAATTTTTTTCAAATAGGCTAAGGATATTTTTGACCCTGAAAACATTTTAGCGATATTCATGTTTTTCATTACATATTTAAATATTATTGAAGGCAAAAAAATCGACCAATAAACCTTTTTAAAAATGAGTATATGTTTTCACTTTTTATCCTATTTAGGTGTATTTGTATATATAATTTAAAATATCTAGGAAAAAGACTATATATAATGATCCTTTGTTTTGTGATTATGATTTTCATTTTTGGATGCTAAGAAACTGATTGAAAGTGATATTCATGTTTGTCATTACATATTTAAATATTATTGAAAGAATTAAAGTAAAAAAAAATTGAAACTCTATTTTTGAATGTTTGAAAACTCATAAATCAGTTTTGTGATTTGTTGAAACTTTTGACACTTTGATGATTGGGGTTCGTTGGGTGTCATTTTAAAATTGTGATTAAAATTTAGAGCTATTCCACAAAGAGTTGACCAATCTCTAATGGAACTAATTTCTTGGTTGAAGTACATAGGTGACGAAATATAATTTTTATATAATATTAATGTAAAAATGCATGATTTTTTGGTCAATTTTTTTTATGGGCATCCGTGACAATCTATTAAATGGTGTGCGTTGGTTCGTAGGGTAAAACGTTGGCATTTTCAAGTTCAAACGAGACTCGGAATGAGAAATATAGATTTTTCCATTTTTCGTGCATTATAGTCTATGAATTTTGGTGATATGTGCGTCCGACGGTTTTTTGGTCAAACATTTTTGTGCGTCTGTGACGACCTATTTAATGACGTGCGTTGGTTCAGAGGGGCTAATGTCGGCATTTTCAAGTTCAATTGAGGCCCGAACAGGAAATAAGGATTTTTTCGTTTTTCGTGTGTTATATAGTCCATGAATTTTGAGTGATATGTGTGCCCGGTGATTTTTTGGTTGAAATTTTTTGTGGGCATCCGTGACGACCTATTTAATGGCGTGTGTTGGTTTGGAGGGGCAAACGTCGGCATTTTCAAGTTCAAACGAGGTTCGGAACGAAAAATAGGAATTTTTCCATTTTTCGTGTGTTATATAGTCCATGAATTTTGAATGATATGTGTGCCGACGATTTTTTGGCCAAATTTTTTTGTGGGCTTCCGTGACGATCTTTTTAATGACGTGTGTTGGTTCGGTGGGGTAAACCTTGGCATTTTCAAGTTCAAACTAGGCCCGAAACGGAAAATAGAATTTTTTTTATTTTTTCGTGTGTTATAGTCCATAAATTTTGGGTGATATGTGCACCCGACTATTTTCTGGCTGAATTTTTTTTGTGGGCGTCCGTGACAACCTATTTAATGGCATGCGTTGGTTCAGTAGGAAAAACGTTGGCATTTTCAAGTTCAAACAAGCCCCGAAACGGGAAAAAGGGATTTTTCAATTTTCCGTATGTTACAATCCATGGATTTTTGGTGATATGTGCGGCCGATGGTGTTTTGGTCAAAAATTTTTGTGGGCGTCCATGAACACCTATTTAATGCATGCGTTGGTTTGGAGGGGCAAACGTCAGCATTTTAAAGTTCAAACGAGGCCCGAAACGGAAATAGGGATTTTTCCATTTTTCTTGTGTTATAATCCATGGATTTTGGGTGATATGTGCACCCGATGGTTTTTTGACCAAAAATTTTTGTGGGCTTCCGTGATGACCTATTTAATGGTCTGTGTTGGTTCGGTGGGGCAAAACATTGGCATTTTCAAGTTCAAACTGGGCCCGAAATTGGAAATAGAGTTTTTTCCATTTTTTGTATGTCATAATCCATAGATTTTAGGTGATATGTGTGCTCGGCGTGTTGGTAAGGTTTGTGTACACTCTAAGTATTCCAGACCCAAGGTTGCATTGGGTGTGTTGCTGAATTTTAAATGTTATAATACATCAGAACTACTATGGTTAAACAAACGGCTAAAAAAACTTGTTTCTTCATGACTATTAAGGTTAACTAGTTTTTGGACACGTGTGTCCCTTGTGATTTTTTATAGATCCATTTAAACGATTAAAATTCCTTTTAATGATTAAAATTAATTTTATTTGAGCAACCAATTATAAATTTTGAACTTTGATGAGTAGTTAGCAAACTTCCAACAAAATCACAGATGGCTAATAACTTGAGCGTAAATAAAAATATAAATTTACAACAATTAGAAATTTATAGAAAATTAAATTAAAGAATTCTATTAGAGAAAACATAAAAAATAGAGAAGAAAAATATACAACATACACATCCTTCCAAGACTTTATTCATAACAATATATATATATATGGAAAAAGAAATAGAGAATTAGTACACAATTTTTATTGGGCAAACTTCATAAATCCCACTAGTTTAGGTCCTAATTATTAAGATTCCCAATAGTTTCAACTATTACTTTCTCTACCATATTTCTAACTTAGGATACATGAGTTTGAATTCGTGGGATACATGTGTCTGCCGAATGGACAATTAATTTTGGAAATTTAAATTAATCAAATTCCTTAATATATGCGGAAATCAAGGAGTGTATCTATGTTTAATTAATTTAACTTTATTATTCTTTGAAATAATAAATTCATTAATATTATTAATAAAAAAAATAAAAACATGTATATCTTCATCATTAATTTGATTAATTTCATTTTATTACTCTTAAAATAATAAATCATTAATTTGATGTATCCATTGTCAATATATGATGTATCCAACAAACTAAACACTTAGATACATGAGTATCATACAAGTAATTTTTATGTATCATAGACGTATCTAGTATTACTTTCGTGTATTTGTTATATGTGTCTAGTATTAATTTCATGTATCTATTTATATGATCTAATATTAATTTCATGTATCTATTTATATGATGTAATTTTAATTTCATGTATCTTTTATATGTATCTAGTATTAATTTGATGTATCAACTATCAATTTCATACATTATATTCAAAACATTATCTCGGATACATAGTAAGCATATACATATAATTATGTGTATCTAAATATGAAATGTAACTGAAACACACGAATTTAGGAACAAATCACGACAGTAGATCAGTATCTGTCTTATCATTAATCCAAAAAAAAAGTAAAAAAATTCAAAAAATTTCCTTCTTTTTTTCGCATCCGACATTTTTTCTCATAGATACATATAATCTTAACTCAGATACACAAACTTTTAACTAGATACATGTACACCTGATGTGTATCCAACATTGTTGCACTTGATGTGTACTTAATTGTGTATTTTGTTCTATTAATTAAATCTTGATGTAATTCTTCCATCTTGACTTGGGTCATTCCTATACTAATTAGATCTATTCTCGGCTTGAATGTTGGCGGATGAAGAGACAATCCCTGCAATGAAAAATTCATGAGAGAAAATAAATAAATAAATAAAAATTGTTTGAAATATTGTTAATGTGTAGTATCTTTAACAAGAATCATCTGATTTTAGAAATGGTCAGCCATTAAAGTGTTTGAGAAACAACAAAATCAAAAAATATAAAACCTAATTTTAAAAACTTTTTAAAATTGAACTTTAGAATATTATGAACTTTAACTCAGATACAAAATCAAGATACATGAGAATAATAAAACAATAGAAACAAACTTATATGTATAATGTTGATTTGAATATGCAAACATGTATTGAAAGGATGAAGGAAGAAAGAGGGTTGATCGACGTGGGGTGGGGGGAGAAACCTAGATGTACTAGAAAATATTTTGACTTATTAATAAACCATTTATTAAGGAGTTTAAATTTAGGATAATTATTCAATACCATATTTAAGGGATTTGTGTATTTGATTAAATCTTTTAAAATATATGGTATAAATATTGAAAGTGGTAGTATGTGTAATTATTTAAAACTAGAGGTAAATATAGTATATATATGATAGTATTGTATGTGTAGTTAGGTAGTTTTCCCATTTTTATTACTATATTTCATACTGGATAATAGTGAAGAGTGTTGCTTGGTAAAAATTTGAGTAAACAAAAATATACAATTTCATGACTACTCAGAGAAAATTATAAAAGAGAAAATAACGTATAACTTGCCTGTTAAATATATAGATTCCATTTCTTTTTCTGTTAACGTTGATAGCTATATATATTGTTGATTTACCATTTCATTATGGATAAATATGTCATTGATGAGAAGATCTGATAGTTTATTATCAATTAAATTTGATAATTGACAATTTTAAGAAAATATGCAGATAAGAAAGACTCAAAATATTCACTCAACACATGTGACTCTTTAACTTTCAAAATGATAAGAGGTGAAAAGGTGAAAACACTTTATTTTCAATGAATACATTCATTATACTAATAATTCACCATTTAATAAACTTCTACCTAAAAACGTTTTTTATTGCTATCATTTAGCATATAACATGTAGGAAGTAATTTGTAACAGTAAAAGATAAGGGTCAATCAGTTTCTCATTTAATTGATTTGATTCATTTATTACTAGGTAAATTTATTATTTATTACCAAGTAGTAAAGGAATAGTATTAAGATGAAGGGTAAAAATGTAATTTAATTTTTATGAATATTTTTGTAATTCAATTTTATAAATTTTGGGGTTTCCCACTTATTATTAGTATTAATAATAATAATAATAATAATAATAATAATAATGGTAAAATATTATTGTCATTTAGTATATAGTATAAAATGATGTGATTACTATTTAGCATTTAGATATTTTATAATATTTAATTTTAGTGTAGGGGTAAAATGGTAATCCAACTTTAAACTTAAAATCTTCCCACTTTTAATAATATATATATGATATGATAATTATTGTACGTGATAAACCATTAGTCTAATGTATCTATGAATTGAAATCCACTTATAAGAAAGATAATCAAGACTTTTTATATGGTCCTTGGTCCTTTATATATATATCCTTTTGTGTAATCTCAACATTCTATGTGCATATCTGAATAAGACTTTTCAATAATTTTATTTTACTAAGTTCAATATTAGTCAACATTTATCTCTTTCAATGTAACAACAATCATACTGATTCATTCATTATGTCTCGCTGACATTCGTGCAAAAGGTATTGTTTCACAAGAGTATTGTATGAGAAATGTACTTCTAGGCCTTCTTTCTTCGATGACGGACAACTAGAAGACCGACTTCAAAAGCTTCTAAAAGGCAGGAAGTACTTGGTAGTCATTGATGACATATGGACTTAGGACTACAAAAGCTTGGGTTGATATAAAAAAATGTTTGAGTCGAATACTCCTGACCACTCAGAATATGGAGGTGGCTGAATTTGCTACCTCAGGTAAGCCTCCTTATCAAATGCGCCTCATGAATTTTGATCAAAGTTGTTGTTTTTTTGTATGAAAAGGTCTTTGTGAAAAACCCTGAATTTGAACAACTTGGAAACATCAGTTTTTGCCAATGTTATTTGCATACTTTTATACTTCATCAGCTTCCATATTAACTAAACTCGAGGACCTTAAATTAACATATTATGCCTGCATTGGCGAGGAGTGGAAAGTAGTTGATGAAGGATTTCCTCACTTGGAAGCTCTAGCTACTTAATTATTTGGACATTTGGTACTGGAGAGCCAGTTGTGATCATGACTATCTCTTAAAAGTTCCAGGAATAATTCAGATATAATCAAAGTTGTGCCTTAAATTTCAAATTTTGGCTTCGCCTCTGCCATTTGCCAACTGTGCTTTGTTGTGTGAATAACCAGAAAAATAGAAACAAAATGAACAAGCTTGGGTAACTTTTCTTGTCAACGCAGGGGCTTTAGCAGAAAATTAAATACTGTAAGTTCGACTATCCGAATTAGTAAGTGTGAAACTAAAACTAGAGCTGGTTGATAGAGACTAGAGCAGAATGCTGGAAATGTGGTGGAAGTTAACTTGTCTCAGGAAATAATTAAAAGAAAGATTTTTGCACTTTTTCTTTTCAAAATTGTGAAAATACACAACTTGGCAATTTGTTCATTTTCATACTGATACATATTCTGCTTCTTCTCTGTGCAGAAACTCCCTATTTTTATCACACATAAGAGAGAAAAAGGGATCATATGGCTTATGTTGCTATTACTTGACATAAGCTTGACTCGTTGAGGGATGTCCTGGAGAAACCATGGAAATTAACGGACCATCTTGAGGCATTAACAAGCTTGGAAACTGAAATTACAGAATTAGCATACAGTGCAGAAGATATGGTTGACTCGAAATCAAGAAAAGTTTATTTGTCCAAAAATGTAAAGAAACGAAGAAGAGCTTTCTGGAAACTTCGTTTGGTCTTGAAACGAGCAGTAGGACACATTGATTCCACCATTAAGCAGTGGGTAGGAATGATGAACAGGTACACCAACTGCATGCAAAGATCTGAAAAATCGAGAGTTGTGGAATGCATGATGTGACCTGTGAACTCTGCTTGAGGGAAGCTCAAACATGAATTTGTGAATGTTCTCGGAAGAAAGAGTGATAAATTTTTTCTCAAAATCCAAATGTTTCAGTAGCAAGAACATCAAGAGAGGAAACCCTTCACCAACTACTTCCCAGTACTGCTCGCCTTTGCAGGCATAACATTCTAGTTTAAGGGACTCGAGTTTGGAAAATTTACCAACAATGCTCAACAATCCTTCTACCGCAAAGAAGGCCAGCTAAAAGCTAGCTAACTTGTTAAGTTTTTGTGGAAAAGCATCTCAATTCCAAGTCAGTCATATACTCTGTGGCCTGCACTGCATGATACCACTGTGATTTTAGCTTCCAAGCGTGTCAATGCATTTGAACGTTAGTTCATTTTATTAGGTGCACATCTAAACTATCATTTTCTTTGTATTAAAACACACATCAATGCTGAGTTACCATTCGGTAATAGGCGTGTGTAGGCCAACTCAGCATTGAGGTGTGTTTTAATTCAAAGGTAGTGATAGTTGAGATATGAAACTGGCGAAAAAGTGATATTTAGATGTGTTCTTTTACCACTAACTCATATCTATGCTCGATGTATGTTCTGGTAAATAAACTGCTGGCTTGTTCTCCGGTTAACAATCATGAAAAGGGTAATGTACCTCATATATCTCTGAATAATTCATTTAGCTAAGCATATATTTAATGCAATGATAACTTGTATTATCATGAAGAAAACATTGCTCACTCAAATGTTTTCTGCAACAACTACGCCTCAGGCCCAAACAAGTTGAGGCCGATTGTATGAATTCTCACTTCTTCATGTAAGCTCAACTCTTAAATGAAGCTCTATGTTGAATGCATAGACCTGAAACTAATGTAATTAAAAGTTTACTTCTCTCAAAATTACTTTTTTAAAAGGTAGGCCACACAAAAATAAGATAGAGAAAAGCAAAACCATGTTCAAGAAACTCAAAAGTCAAAAAAGTGGCCACCAGCCTACCAATGTCTTGCAGTCTCTAAAGTCAAGAGCACTTATAATGGGAAGAAAACAATTTCCCCTACTAAGTTTAAAGAGAAAATGTTCTCCTCCATAGCAAACACACCTTTAAAGACTGTCTTTACTCTCTTTGTTTATTTCTCAAAAAAAAATTAAATAAATAAATAAATTCCCAACAGCAAGTGACATGGCTAGCTTATGCTGCTATTACTTCTCTTATGAGCACCATACAACAATCAATGGAATTAACTGGATGTAATTTGCAATCATCCTATGAAAAGCTTGAATCCTTGAGAGCTATTATGGAGAAATCCTGCACGATAACGGGCGATCTTGAGGCATTAACAAGCTTGGAAGCTGAAATTGCAGAGGGTAGCCTACAGCACAGAAGATATGATTGACTCGGAATCAAGAAAAGTTTCCTAAGTAAAAACCGAGATTACACGAAGAATAGATTTTTGGGAACTTTGTTTCTCCCTGAAACAAGCAGTAGAACATATTGGTTCCACAATGAACAAGTGGAAGGAAGTGCAGAACAAGTATAACAATATCAAAGACCTCAAAGTACAAAATATGTCTCTTGGCGATGTATCTCGACTTGCTGTAGATTCTGAGAATGTGATGGTTGGCCATGAAAATGAATTCGAGATGATGCAGGATCAAATTGCTAGAGGATCAAATGAACTAGAAGTTGTCTCAATTGTCGGGATGGGAGGCATTGGCAAGACAACTTTGGCTAACAAAATTTACAGTGATCCATTCATTATGTCTCGGTTGGACATCCGTGAAAAAATTACTGTCTCACAAGAGTATTGTGCAAGAAATGTACTTCTCGGCCTTCTTTCTTCTGTAAGTGGAAAGGCTGATGAACTTTATGAGCAGCAAGATGATGGAAAACTAGAGGACCGACTGCAAAAGCTTCTGAAAGGCAGGAGGTACTTGATAGTCATTCATGACATTTGGACTAAAGATTTTTGGGATGATGTAAAACTATGTTTTCCAGACTGTGACCGTGGAAGCCGAATACTCTTGACTACTCGGAATATGGAGGTGTCTGAATATGCTAGTTCAGGTAAGCCTCCTTGTCAAATACCCTCATGAATTTTGATGAAAGTTGGAGTTTATTGTACGAAAAGGTCTTTGTGAAAGACAATTTTCCCCTTAATTTGAACAACTTGGTAAACAAATTGCATTAGAATGCAAAGGATTGCCTCTAACTATTGTTGTCATTGCTGGACTTCTCTCAAAAGTTGGTAAAACATTGAATGAGTGGACACGTGTTGCCAAGAATGTAAGTTCTATGGCAAGCATAGATCTTGATATCCAATGCATGAGAGTGCTGGCTTGAAGTTACCATCACTTGCCACGTCACCTAAAAGCGTGTTTTCTGTATTTTGCTATCTTTCCAGAAGATAAAATGGTTTTTGTCAATGAACTTATGGAATGTGGAGGGATTTTTGAAGGTAGAAGAGATGAAAAGCATTGAAGAAGTTAGTTTACAGAGAAGGAAGAACATAAAAATCTGGTTTCTCTTGTTATTGAACAAGTGGGAACATCAGTTTGATAAACCAGCAAAGAAATATCAATGAAAGCAAAACTACTTACTTCATGATAAATTCAGACTAATTTATAGAGTTTACAAGCCAACTGAAATTAAGAAACCAACTCCTAAGGATTAGGGATAAGATATAAACTAATTAACTGCTAAACAGTAAATAACTACCCTACAATACAGAAAACTTGGACTATTGCAGTTCTTATGCATATTTCTAACACTCCTCCTTACTTTAAGAGCTGCAAACTCCAAGTTTTTACTTAAGAAGTTGAAATTTATTGCCTGATAATGGTTTGGTGAAGATATCAGCCAGCTGCTCCTCAGTTTTGTAATAGAGCAGAATCAGGTCACCATTTTTTGCACTTCCCAAAGAAGACTAATCGAAATCAACCACCGAATCAACTAGTCCCGCAACGATACTGACGTTCAAATAATTTGTCTGACTTGGGTATAGAGGTGAAAGACTAATTGAAATCAACTAGCCCCGATAATAGATGGTGCTTAAGCGCGTGACCTACACTTGGCCATCGGGGCAAGTGCCAGGCCCCAATGATTAGGAAGCGCATAGTTCATTGTAAAACCATGGGAATGAACCTAGGCAGAGCGACCGTCGGTCCAGATCTTGGTGGTCAGGGGCGGACCCACGTTAGGAGAAGGGTGTCAACTGACACCCCTTCGTTGGAAATTTTTACTCTATATTAATACTCTGTATAAAGGTTTATCTAAAATAAAATGACACTATTTGACAGTAAGAGTTTGATGGCATGTTGGTTAACTATCCGGTTTAAGTAGTTTGGGTTGTGGGTTCAATCTTCTATCAAAGCTTTTTTTGCAAAATATTTTACTCGTACTAAAAAAATGTGGTTAAGTAGTCATGAACCCAAGACCTCCTTTAGCTTAAAAGTAAATTTCCACGTATAACTCCAAGTAGGACATGTGTATCTACTTGTGCAACTCTATACAAGTTTAAGTGTCTACTTGTGCACACCCAAAGTTGGAACGCATAGATGCTAGATAGAGTCATGTTAAAGAACACATTAATGTATTATGCCTAAACAAAATGATGATTCCTTAGGCAATATTTTGAACTTTCTTGGGGATAAGGCAGAAGTACCCTCTAGACTATGACCGAAATCTCAGAGACACGCCTAATTAAATTAAGGTCCTATTACCTCATACAAATTCATTTTTTTTATAATTTTGTACATCTTTTGGCTTACATGGCACACTCCGTGACTCCACGTAGTTGAGCCGCATGGGAGATGTTTGGATGCCACATAAGTCAAAAAGGTGTATAAAATTATAAAAAAAATGGGTTCGATGGGGGGGGGAGGGGATAATAGGACCTTAGTTTAGTTAACGTGTGTCTTTGAGATTTTGGTCATAGTCTAGGGTGGATACTTGTGCCGTATCCCAACTTTCTTTCTTATGACAAGATAAAATTGTCACCTTTGAGTTGTAAGATTCTTCAAAATTAGAAGAAATTAAGTTCTTCTGAAAGATTTTCCCTTTGAATATATCCTTTAACTTTGCCGCATTTCATATATATGCCCTTCAATTTTGAGTGTGTACAAGTAGACACTTAAACTTGTATAAAGTTTAGCAAATAGACACACGCGTCTTATGTGGCATCCTACATGGCGATTTGTGTCTTATGTGGTGTCCTAGGTATATTATGTCACGTGGGACTCGTGTATCTTATTCAACTTTATACAAGTTTATGTGTCTACTCGTGCACACCTAAAGTTAGGGGGCATAAATTTGAAATGAGGTAAAGTTAAAAGGAATATTTATATATTATTCCTTTAATTTTTATGTATCCATCAGATTAAATTTTTCCAAAAAAAATAATTCCTCTGTGAATGATCTTAGTAAGATTGAAGGTAAAAATAAGAAGTAATATCATTAGTCATAGCGAGGAACACTCAAGCCTCTAAGAATTTAAAATATTTGTTTTGATCAAGTTCAAGTGTTTAGATGAAACTTCATAGAGACGGATGCGTATTCAGAATTTCATAAGTATCACGACCCGAGCCTACACCCTGGATGTGGCCGGCACTTGAGAACCATTGTTGGTCCCCAAGCAAACCCTCATCCTAAACCCATATCCTGGCTGACTACAGGTGGAAGACAAACTCAAGTATACACAAACATCGAAACTAAAGAATTTTTTTTTGAAAACCAATTTATTAAACATTGCAAGATTGACCAAGACTATATATCTATGAAGCCTCTACTGTATAAAGATAGGTGTCGGGAAAATACCCACGACACCTCAAAGCATTACGTCTAACGAATCATAAACTAGAGTCCTCCGAAAGCAAAAGGGCCTCACCAAAAGCTGATAAGCGGATGATGTGATCTCAATGGGTCTCTTGTTGATGATCCTAAGTACCTGAATCTGCACCATGAAACGATGCAGGTCGAATGACATTAATAAATTGAATGTACGAGTATGTAATAGGGCTGAATAACACAAATAGCTGAACTGAAAAGCTGAAAGTAACTAACTGAAATATAACATAGATCATGATGAAAATCATTTAAGCTCTTACTGTAGAAATGCAATAATAGTAAATACTGAACTGAAATGTATATATAAAAATATACTTTACTTTACTTTATTGGGGAGTTTCTCTAACCGACAACCATCACTATGAGCCTTGTGATGATACAACGTCTTACCCACGTTTTCAGAGCCGCCCTGTACCTTGCCGAAGTATAGAACGCAACTGAACTGATGGATCCACTAAAAATCCTTCTTGAGGCAGGTGAGGAGTCGCCCGTCTTGCGGTACGATCCTATCTACGCTGGCTACGTAGTTTATGGGGGCTGTGAGTTGTCTGAACTCTCCCCCCTATCGGTGCTCAATACTACTCCCAAAATATATATATATGTATGCTCATGTAAAATACTCATTGGGTTGAGATAATTACTCAAAAGGGCCTCTTTAAGAGGTAACTGAACTGTACTCAATCTTTCTGAAAACTCTTTATACTTTTCTGAAAGTAGTACTCTCTTTTCAATGTGAAAAAAATAATATCTTCTTTAAGGGTTAACTAAACTTCTCTTTATCTGACTGAAATGCTTTTGAAAATTGTTTATTCTCTTCAAAAAAAAATAGTAGTTCTTTTCTCAATATGAAAATAATACTTTTGGAACCATTTGTGTTCCCTTAAACTCTTCTCAAAAGATACCTTAAAAATACTCTTGAACTCACTTTAAAATTTTAAAAAAACAAATGCACAAAGGATTTCAATAAAAATCTCATCAACTAGGGTTCATGTGAAAAATAAGCATGAACAATAACTCAAGGATATCAATGAACATAATATTGCAATCTCATAATATAAGAATTTAGAATTCAGAAAAAACTCATATTAAAAATTTCATAAAACTGAGGGTAGAACCCTAGATTCAACTTGCTACTAACTGAATTAAGATGTAGGGCGTGAGGACGAACTAGCCCAACACTATGAATGGCCTTACATACCTTATACGCTCCAAATTCTTGAGAAAGGTGAGGTCTTTGGATGAAAAGATTACAACAATTTGTTTCTTGAACCTTAGAGATGAGTTCTTGAGGAGCTTTCTCAAAAGATCTATGAATTTCATGAGTAGGAGATATTAATTCATGTTAAGATGAAGGAATTATGAAGTTTTATGGCAAAATCTTACCTTGGATGATGGATGAACCTTGGAGGAAGTTAGTTTCTTGAAAACTTCTCTTTCTAGGGGTAAATTTATGAACTAAGGAGGTGAACTACGTATTTAGGTATTTTTTAAAAGACCCTGACGCTTGCGCTCCCACGTAGAAAATGCCTCAGGCACGCAGCCAACCGCGCAGAAAGGCAGTAGCTGCTGCCTCGCGCCCGCACGGAAAATGCCTCAGCCGCGCAGCCGGCACGTGGCAAGATAGTGTCCAGTAAAATAGACATAACTTTTTACTCCAAACTCGTATTGATGCAAACTTGGTGGCGTTGGAAAGAAGACTCATAGACCTTTAATTTGATAGGTTATGGGCTGCGTAACTATGCATATTCTAAGAGATATTATCGTTTGAAGTTGAACCTTGCATAAACTAATGTGAAAAACTTAGCCGGTAGAAAGACTTTGAACTTGACTTAGTGTTAGAGGTCCCTTATGACCCTAAATCACTTCCGACACCCTTTCTACACTTGGTAAAGAACCTAAAAATACATGATCAAGTAGTACATCACCCGGTTCAAGCTCAGATACTTAAGACAAATGATTCAGATTCGAAGAGTAAATTTTTGGGGTGTTACAGTAAGGATGGATGCACTATTATAAAAAAAATGCATCTAATATATAAATTTGATCGATTTGACATTTAGGTTCTTAACACTGAACTGCTTAGCTTTAAAAATTATAGGTCCAAAGTATATAATACTAATAGTTTTAAACTTTAATATTCACATTTGATTTAATCATATAATTTTTTTAAAGAATTTCCAATGCAACACTCTTGAAAATTTTAAAAAATTAAAGCTAAAGTGTTACTGACAACCACTTGAAGAGGTGTTACTCAAGAAAATAAAATAGTTATAAGATTTAAATTTCTATCCTCACTTAAAGAGGTGCACCAAATTGTTATCGTATTATATAATACTTTGAATGTGGGTTCACACATTTTTATTTAAGTATTTTTAAAAAAATATCACACTACTATATATGATCTAGAGAGGAGAACATGAGTTACGTAAACCAACAAAATCCCTTATGGATACGTCCGTACTGACAGAGTGCATGGGCCGGAATGTCAAACCTGAACAAGTACACAAATTTTCCATCATTCCGCCTTTTCTTGTTATCCTTGTTTGAGTGACCTTTTCATTTTTCTTTCTTTGAAATTTTAAAATTAGATTTTAAATAATTGGAGGATATTAAAATTAGTTTTTGAAATAATGAATTATAAGTTAAAGTGAATGGAAGGAATATTTTGAGACAAATATTATTAATAAAAATGATAAATATTTTGACACAGTATTTCATTTTGAACTTCGAAGTCTTGAGATCCAATGACTTAATTACTCGATAAGATAATCATTCAAATTCCATTATGAATTATGTAAACAAACAAATAGTCCTGAAAAATGTAGCTAAATATTCTGAAAATAAGTATATGCTTCAAAATAATTCATGTATTGTACACTTACTCGCTCCAAACACATTAACATTTTAAGACATTATAACATGCCTTGCCCCGCCTCGAGGCGTCGTGCCCCGCGGCCGCCCCCCTCCTGCCCCCCCCCCTCGAGGCGCCATGCCCCGAGGCCCCCCACTCCTACACGCCCACGCCTCGAGGCCCCCCACCCCTACACGCCCCCGCCTCGAGGCCTCCCACCCTACCCACCCCTACCCGCCCCCGCCTCGAGGCCCCCCCACCCACCCCTACACGCCCCCCACCTCGAGGTCCCCCACCCCTACCTGCCCCCACCTCGAGGGGCCGTTCCCCGAGGCCCCCTACCCTCCCCCGCCTTGAAGCGCCCCACCCACCCCTACCCCCCACCTTGAGGCCCCCCACCCACCCCTACTCGCCCCCACCTCGAGGCGCCGTGCCCCGAGGTCCACCCACCCCTACCCGCCTTGAGGTGCCATGCCCCAAGGCCCCCTACCCGCCCCCGCCTTGAGGTGCCCCACCCACCCCTACCCCCTGCCTCGAGGCCCCACCCTCACCCCTACCCTCCCCCGCCTCGAGGGCCCCCCACCCCTACCTTCCCCCACCTCGAGGCGTCG
>JAJONR010012978.1:0-13438 GCA_029582245.1 Solanum etuberosum | reverse complement strand
GCCTTCATGGTAGCATGACTTGGTTAGGCCAAGACCATTTCATGGTAGCTTAGGATTGAGAAATCATACTCTCCTATGGGTAGCTTAGGATTGAGAAAACATACTCTCCTAAGGGTAGCTTACATTAGCATCATAGTATGCTTGCATGGTAGCATGACTTAGTTGGTCTAAGATCATTTCATGGTAGTTAGGATGGAACACTTGTACCCTTCTTAGAATAGCTTGGACTTGCATGATTAATGCGTTTTTCCATGATAGCTTGGTCTAGCCTAATAGGGTGCTATTCTTTGGTAGTCTAGAATGATAAATAGTAATCATTTGAGTATGATAGCCTAAAGTGGTACTTAGTGTGGGTAGGATTATGGGGTCTTATCCATGCATTGCACAAGTATGACTTGAAGCTACTTATGAAGTGTTTTCTTATATGATGTATGTTTAGCTTGGATTGTTGCCATGGTAGCCTTCCATGATATGTATGACAAAAGGTGAAGATTCCCTTTTTTGTGAGAAGTAAGCTAAGGATATGACCATGAGATGGTAAGTATGAATATGATGACCAAAGGGGATACTTAGCATGAATGGGATTATGGGGTCTTATTCGTGCATTTTACAAGTATGCTTTGAGGTTACTTGAGAAGTAGTTCTCTTATAATATGAAGGAATAAGGGTTGACTAATGCTTATATGATGCCTATGTTGGAGACTTTGCTTATGATTATGATATTGTCTCTTATGCTTATAGTTTATGTTTCATGAAGTAATTCTTATGATTATGGCATATGGCTTATATTGACTAACCCTTATGTTATGCTCTTATGATGGTATGTTAGCTATCATATTTCGTACCTTTATACTAACGCATACTCTTGCCTATATTTTTATCAAATGTAGGGTTCGGTGATTATTGAGTTCCATTCTTGAAGATAGGTTTCTAGAAGTGCAAGGAGTTGAAGACTTGGTGAGTCCTCATAGCATTGAGGATTTGATCACCCTTTTCTTTATGTATTTTCTTTATGTTTGAGACTATTGTATGGGCTGTGACCCAAGAGTATTCAAAGTTGTATTAGATGATTTCAGACAAGTGTAGTAAGACTTCCGCTTTACTTTTATAAAGACTTCGATTGTATGGTTAAAGTTTTAAAATTTTCGTACTTTTCTATTATCTTATGTTATGATATACTAAGAGCTTGTATGAGACCCCTTCGGGGTCAAGTATGCCATGTTACATCTAGGGTGTACCCCTGAATCGTGACAAAGACAAGTTTTTATAATTCCAAAATAAAGTTTGCAATAAAACAAAAGTTGTTATCAACACTGCAGAATCAACCCCCAAGAAGCTGAATGTCATCTACCAAAACTATAACTATTTAGAATACGGGATTCAACCTCGAAAACCCAAGAAAACATAAGTGTAAAACCTCGAAGTTTGAAGATATGAACTAAGATGATAAGAGGAATACATGGAAACCCGGAAAAATTAGCTCAACCTTGAATTCAAATTTCTCTAGTCTCATATTAGAGGTCTAGGAGGAGCCACCAGAATATGCCATGTTCTGAACAAAGAAAGAGAAAGTGCATATCAAAAATCACAGTTATAGCATAACCTGGACTCTGAGTTCTCACCTTGAGTTGATATGCATATCAAAAATGAAAAACCATAGCACAACAACTCAACCAGGTTCTCTCATGGAACCCACACACAAACCTTTAGTGTACCGGTGGTACCAAAGCGAACAAAGTATGGATATCCTCGTATCAGGCATGGTACCCAAACCAACTATTAGTATATACCACCCATGGTATACATGACAACCATGGGGATATCCTTTACCAAGAATGGTACCCGAGCCAACCATCACAATCACAACCACAATGAATAGTAATCATACTTGTACACTCAAGTAAACACATACATTGCATGTGATTGACAATATTGAACATTTCAAATCATACTCTTTCCTTTTACCTAATCATGCATGTAATACTAATGAAGCACTGGACAAGCACATATAAGATAAACGGGAAAACAAGCAACCATCGCCTACCTTGAATCAAGCCTTGGAAGCTCTACTGAACATGAGCCTTCCCTTTTTTCTGAATATTGGCTTGTTCATGGTCTAAAACAATTACAAAATACACAATCAATGAGTAATGACCTATAAATACTCGGATTATAATCAAATCCTAACTCTAGGTGAATCCCATGATCATCCTTACAAAAACTCAGATTTTTCAGCCATTAATTCAAGTCAAACTCTCCCTAAGGTCACCCAACAAGGATTCTAAGGCCTAAGAATCACAATACCAAGGTAGGGGAGTGAATTACTTATCTTTACTTACGAATTTAGTAGAAAAGTGAAGAAAATCACCCAAGGTCACCCTTCTTCTTCCCAAAATGAGTTTTTATAGAATAATGAGTGGTTTAGGGGAATTTCAGCATAAACTTCAATTTAACCCCGCTATAGCGGCCTAACCCACTATAGCGTCTCTGCCATAGTGTGACCACCCACTATAGCGACGTGAAACCCGCTATATCAAATTGCATGGAACAAAAACATGGAATTCTCCCAAAAAGTTCTTGATGAGTCAGAGATTTTGGAGTCATTTTAGGTTTCTAGTTAACCAAATTATATCCTCAGTGGTTGTTTATGTCCATTTCCGATTCTAATCTGTTTGAATTTCATATACGAGAGCTTAAGTACAAAATGAGGAAAAAAGTAAGTACAAGAAGTCAAATTCATATAATATCTAAACTGTTCAACTTGAAAAATCCTTTTTAATATATCAAAACACATAATGTAAATTTCGACGCCATGATTGTAAAGTGTATCATGTCTTCTATTTTTTTCTTCTTTCTTAAAAAATTGTAGTTTCCACCTTTTTAAAGTAGCCTACATATCAAGACTTTATGGTCGAATGAGAATAGTGTTTTATAAAAGTTATATAGAAACCCAATATACATATGCCTTCCATAAGATATGGCTATAGTAGATCATTATAAACTTTGTGGTGTATTCCTACACAAAAGTAATAATTATTTGTGATGTATATAAATCATAATTACACATATATACTCTTTGTCTTGTTTGGTTGATTCAAAATTAATCGTCGCTGCCAACTTTAATGTACGTAAAGATGAGATAGTTTATTTTGTACATAATAGCAATGCAATAAGAATACAAAGCTAATTATTAAACAATAAAAATAACAACACATGATAGGAAGCGGAAGTTTTCTTCTTCCTAGAAGAAAACATTTTATTACTTTGAAATTTTGCAATTCCATCAAGCATGACCAACTTCCAAAATACATCTTCTTGAATATAATTCCAACATGGTGATGCTCGGTGGAGTTGCAACGTGTAGTTATAAAACTCATTCTTAAATTATGTCAATAAAGGATGTTAGCACAATCATATATTTGATATTTTTATGGCTAATCGAAGTTTTAGGATTTACTGTATTCTTAATTAAGATTTCTGGATCTTGATTCAACTAATTTGAAACTAATTTATATTACTATTACTCTTTTTTATTCATTCAGTTGAAATCACCGTATTACTTTTAATAGGTGTAACACGCTTAAATCGTGACACTTAAATGCTTCCACAAATTGAGATAAATAAGCTACACTCAAGTGGTGACAAGTTTCTTTTTAAGACCTAACGTAGTCAATGCTTTGCATAAAAATGCTAACTAAACACTGTGCAAATGATATTGGGTTCAACACTATTTACTTCTTGGCTTATAGTGAAGAGGGTTTTGTTCTGTATACATAATTTATGAGGTACCTGAGTTCAAAAGATCGTGCTAGGGTTTCAAAATTTGGTGATGAAACCACCTTGTTCTTAGTGCCACCTTCTGACTTCCTTGTAAAGGTTATCAAAAGTGTCAGCCCAAAACTTTAAAATCACACCATAAAGCTTACGGACCAACAACTTTTAGAACCTTCTTAAAGAAGTCAGAAGGTAGCACCAAGAACAAGAAGGTTCCAACACCAAATTTTCCAACTCTAGCACAATCTTTTGAACACAGGTACCTCATAAACTTAGTATACGAAGCAAAATCCTCTTCACTATAAGGCAAGAAGCAGAAAATGATGACCCCAACATCATTTGTGCAGTGCTTAGTTAGCATGTCTAGTCTCTATCTGACAGAGCAATTGACTATGTTAGGTCTTAAAAATGAAACATATCAGCACTTGAGTGTAGCTTATTTATTTCAATTTTTTGACAACATTTAAGTGCCAGGATTTAAGCTTATTAAACCTACTAAAAGTAATACAATGCATGCAACTGAATGAATAAAAAGAAATAAGAATTAAATATATTAGTTTTAGATTAGTCGAACCAAGACCCAAAACGCTTAATTAAGAAGAAAACTAATTCTGAAACTTCAATTAGCCTAAGAAAGATTACACATATGCTTGTGCAAAACCCTTTCTTGACATATATTGGGAATGTTTTCTAGAATAAAAAGATACAACTCCATATAGCATCACCTAGAAAGAATCATTGTTATATCCCTAATATTTTCAAATAAGTTGCAACATCGCGGGACTCAAAAAACAACTAATTAATTTAAATAATTTTAAATTTTAGAGTCACCACCTATTTTTAGGAGAAAAAGGAAACATGTTAATTAATTAATAAGTAAATATAAATATACGAAATAAATTAGATTCTAGGTAACGGTTCATACGATTACGAAGGAAAGGAATTAGCACCTTTGAGAATCCACAACTGTGGGTCCCGACTAAACTGATTTTTTTAATTGAGGAAGAGATAAAAAATTATTTCAGAAGTATACTAACATGAAATATGTATATATATAAAAAATATAGTAAAATTTAAACATGAAAGATAATGAAATATTTACCTATTGTCAATAATATAGATAATGATAAATAAAAAATTCAAAAAGTATTCAAACTTTTCTTTCGAATATCTTCTTTGGAAAACAATTCTAGATACTTGTAATAAACACTTAATAAAAGTATTACTAATGAATAAAAATAAATAATAATAATAAATAAGTAAAACATAAAACTTGTTTTATGTACATGTGAGATCTTGAAATTCCGAAAAAAATTTCTTCATCGGCCATTGACATAATATTCATTCAATATTATACTAAAAGAATCTAATGGATCATTATTATCGAAATAAATTATGTATAATTCTTTTTAATCACATTAGAAACACAGTGGCACAACTTCAAATAATGGTCAACGAACAATAGTGGTCTAATGTGTGATGGATCAAAGTTCCACAAACAAATAACAAGTCCCAGAAATAAAATACTCCTCAACAATGTGTCAGGTAGTAACTGAATGATGTTGAATACATCTAAAACAATGAACAATAAGAAATACAAAATAGAAATTGAATAACAAACATTCACCATATAGAAAAAATGATAGAAAATAACAAAGTAACAAAATCAAATTAACACAAAATATTGGCCAAACATTGCAAAAACAATAACATAAAAATATAAAGAAAATTGAGTAATCCTATATTAAATATAACCATGGTAAATACAAAACACATATACCATAAAAGACATGAAATACCAATAAAAAAAATAAAAGGCGAAACAGATCAGAGATACTAACAAAGTTGAGCCAGAGAAAAAGCTTTTTGGTAAATTAAAGTTGATTTCTAATGTAATCATTGGATCTCTGACTCTCTATACAAATCTCGATAGAGTACATCACCGGGATTTCAACCTGCAACAGAAAAAAACTTTAGTTGGGGTATAGGGGAAGAGGACGTTGGTTGGGTCTCACTGGAACTGTGGTGGTTTGATGTCGTTAGTGGTTTTGCCGAGAAAGTTCATCGAAACATTTCTTGTTGGAGTTTTAGCATGATATTTGTATCAAATGATACCTTTGTAAGTTTTGTGGGATGGAGATGACTTGAACTTTATGAATTTCAGATAGACAGTGCCAGCTAATGTTCTTTTTTTCTCAGATCTATGGAGTTTGGTTAAGAATAAAAGGAAATTATTTGTGGATTCATGTAGAGGACAGTGAGGGGCAGAAGTGGTAAATTATTGGGCGATTTTGAGGTAGACGACTTGATGTCTGGTGGCAATGAGCGGTGAAAAGTTTGCTGGGAAACTTCTCATCAGAAATTCGGTACGGAATTTATATCAAATAATTGGTATTGAAGAGACCTACATGCCTATACAAGTGGTGTGGTATGAAGATGACCTGAACTTTACGAATTTTAAAAAAAAAGTGGCTGTGGGTGTTTGATTTTTCTCAGATCTATGGAGTTTTTCTAAGAATCAAAGGAAATAATAATTTGTGAATTCATGTAGAGGGTGAGAGGAACAAGTGGTGAAACTTTGGGTCCATTTTTAGATTACCGAACGGAGTCCGATGGTGGCAGGCAGCGGTCCGACGAAAGTTGAAAGGGAGGAGAAGAAGATGAAAACCTGAAATTGATCCAAGACGTTAATTTGGAGAGAAGAAGAGTGTTATAAAGGCAACAAAATCACCCTACTTACAAAACCATGAGCTTCCTAAATTAATTTATCTTTATTTTTATTACTTTATGTGCATTTGAATGTATTCAGAGACTTTGCTAAAAATAATAAATATAAATAAGTTATATAGATTGTTATCAATGTTATGTAAATATGTGATTTAAATAAAACAATAATTTATTGAAACTCAAACAACATTTTATTTATATACAACACACTGTGACAAGAATAGTGCTAATAAAATTTATCAAAACGAATTGATAAAAATCGTAATAATTTTAGAAATAAGGATATTTATCGATAAATTGTAAAAAATATAAAAAAATACTTTCTACTATTTGATTAATTTAAAACTTAAAATTATTAACTTTGAAAATAACGGGTTAAAATTAAGTGTCCCTAATTATCTCAAAGTAATAGTAGTTTGGCATTTGGTGATCCTCGATGGAATTTCAACACTTCATATAAATATAGGTTTTTTCGTCTAAGAAGAAAACGTTTCTCCTCTTATAACGTGTTTTTATTCTTCATATTTAATTATCAGCTTCATGTTCTTCCTGCATTGATTTATCCTAATATCTATTTATGATGGTGGTTTTAAAGTAAGCACACTTTATGTCGATGCACCACAATAACATCCTCTCAAGTTGCATATGATGCAAAAGAAAAGGTATCACGAATGAACTATAATCATGTTACTAGAGAAGATTTGATGTTGCCTTAATACTTGCATTAGTAATGCTTGCATTAGTTATGCTTGCATTAGTCGTACATAAATTATTTCTCATACATTATCTGGTTTGGTGTATTAAAAATAACATGTATTGCATAAAAATATTTATTTTAATAAATATCCTCCACAATTATGGTGGTAAAGATATAAAAGGGCTTGTGAGGGGTAATTAGATCTTTAATCATGCTAATGCATGCATTAAATTCCTTTGCATTACTAATACCTAGAAATCCATGGTATTAGTAATACTCTCCTCAAACATTGACCTTATCAATCATTTCTCAAGGTATTGCTCTTAATTTAACCCCTATGTTGGTCGATAACATAAGCTAGGAATACATCAAGATGATGTGAGTGGTTCTGGGATATCTCATGGCACAGATGTATGAGGATATTTTGGTTCATTTTTTCCTCAACAACTCATGTATCTTTCTTCATTTTCAAACAAAACTCATGATATTAATGTTTGTTAGTCACAAGATGGAATGCCTAGCATGTGTGGTGTGCACCAAACCTCCATGTTTTAGGTTGCGCTTAGTGGTGGAGTAGGAGTTGTATTCTGGACTTATGGACTTTTTACCCATCATGTTAAAGAATTTGTATTGGTCCTCTCCTTTCATGTGTCATAGATTATCATTTTATTGCATTATTTTATCTTCACATTTAATCACAGTTGTTGATGTTTCTAGTATCTGGATTTTGATTTTGAAACTCTTGGTTCACTAAAAACTAATGATATAGAAAAACTTTTGTTGGAATGTATGCGTCCACTATACGTCAATGGACCAGGTCCCTTGACTCAGTAAGAACAGTAAATGAAATAAATGCGGAAAATAAATAGCTCAAAGAAAATCAGGCATAAGGATTTTACGTGGAAACCCCCTTGCTCAAGGGCGGTGAAAACCACGACCTATACTCACATGATTTCAACCCGAACTCCATTTCACTCAAACGGAGCAACGATACAGATTACAAACTCTTGCAACCTAAGAATTTAACTCTAAATCTGTTCCCCCTCAATGTAGCAACTCTACTACAAAGAAAGAACTAAGCAATAACTCTATTGCCCACTAAACCACCTAACTCTAGATCATTTAGACTTCAACTAAGAAACAACTGTGTTGCCTACTAAACCACCTAACTCTAGATGATTTAGACTTCAACTAAGCGACAACTTTGTTGCCCACTAAACCAATTAACTCTAACTGATTTAGACTTTTTTACTGAAACGAACAATGATCTTATTCCTTTATAACACAAGAATATATCTACAATGATAAGTCCTGAAATATAAACCCTAAGACAACTAAGACGCTAACAACTCTATCAGGTCTCTGTTGTTCTTGAGGAAAATACTTATGAAAAGGATGGTATTTGCTGTGTTCTTGATTTTTTCAGGAATGCAAAAACCGAGGTTGTGTCTATTGAGAAGAACCTTATATATGATAGACACAACCTTAGAAGCCATGTTATTGGCCAAGGACTCTGCCATGTTGTTTGGGAGCCACGCACCAACTCCTGCAGACCTACAGGTGACAGAGGCTCCAGTGTACTTTTTCCAGCTGTCCCTTTCTCGCATATTAACACCATGGGATCAGGTCCCCTATCAGATCCCATGGTTTGTTAAATGGTTAAATCTAGCCACCAACTCCGATCTCCAAGATAAGAGCTAAACAAGCATCAACTCTGCTGCACCCAAACATCAACTAACTCTAGTTGACACTCTTACAATGTAAGCACATAAGACACAAAGCTCAAACTCAACAAAGACGCTTCAGCACTCCATCGGGTCCCTTTTTTGAACATGAGCAGTGTTCTTCCTTAAATATGGCTTCTTCTTTTGAGCTTTTGAATTTTCAGAAATTCAAAACTTTGTTTGCCAAATCTTGGTTTGTGTCTTGTGAGAAGAGACTATATCAAATGGACACAAACCTCTAGGGACGACACCATTGGCTGAGAGCCTGCTATTCTAAAAAGTTGTGCACCAACCATGTCAGATGTGACAACTTTTAGACAGCTGTCTTTTGACTTTTCCACATACGCAGTCTTTTCGGGACCAGGTCCCTTGCAGTGCGTTCTTTGTGAGTTCTTGAAAAGACTAGCTAGCTCTCTCTCTTTTTGAATGAATAATGTTGTTTATTTATTGTTGTATAAATCAATCACCAACAAGAGTTTGACCACTGAAACAAACAACCTCATCCGCTCTTTCTATTGGTGAAGTACACTGCACTTTTCACCAACCAACCTTACAAGACAGCTTTACAGCTGTACACCATTTTGAATCTGGACGGAAATACTCTACCAAGGACCGGGTCCCTGCATTTTTGAGGATAATCAAAACATCTAGAATATAACATTTCCCCCCTTTTTAATGATGACACACAAATATTCCTCACGCTGAGTTTGTTCATTCATTTCCCCTTTCCTGGATCTGGTCCCTTGTTAGATCCCTAAGTTTGTTAAATCATCAAACCTTAACATCATCTTAAAAATAACAACTTTAATTCCTCAAATCCAATCATCAGTAAATAAGATATCAACTCAAAATTTCCATCATTGACACTATTGAAGGTACTTTAGGAGATGAAATTTCTATTGTAGTTGGGGCGGCATGGCGGCTTCAGGATAAGGTGGATGTGTAACATTGTATTGTAATATAGGATAATAAGAAGAAGCAATTCAGTACGTTTCCTTGAAATGGTATACTCTTTCCTAGTGGAATATCCTTGAATTGTAGTGTTTCCCAAAGAAAAATGATGAATTATTGGATGAAGAAGGAAAACTAAAAGCTAATTTTACTGTCTTCCACATTTTCTCCACAAGAATACTTTTGACAACACCACACGTTGTTATCTGGACAAATAGGCAATGTAACTCGCGTAGTTTGCCCCTATCTTATATTTTCTAATGTAATCCATTTTTTCTCTTAACGGAAGTATGAATATTATCAAATAATCCTCGTCCATAAATACATGAAGATAAAAATGTATACTTTATTTGTCTTTATTTCTATTTGGACATTCCAAGAATATTTTTTTACCTTGATATTTCCAAATGCCTCTAAATATTTTAAATTGTTATCGATTTTGACTTATATTACTTTTTATGGAGTTTCCAAATATATTTATATTAGATCAAGAAAGATTTTGACGATTGGCAAATAGGGGAACAAATTCAAATAATAGGTTGCTACGACATGTTCTTATCAAACAGAGTCCATTGGGATTAGGAGAAGGTCAACCACGCAATTCAAAAGGATTAAAGCAATGGATGTAGCATATTTATGAGAAGAGTCCAACTTGCATAAAATTTATTTTCATATAGGATTCCTACATGGAGATGAATCTCAACGAAGGGTGAAAAATTGAATCCTAAAAGGACAAGGAATCCTTAGAAGAAATGGCATCTGCTAAATGAAGGAGAAGTACTATATCTATAAATACAATAAGGGTTTCACAAAGAACCTTGCACACTTACACAAATATTTATAAGTAGAAGACAATAAAATAGAGGGCGTTCACATTTGAGAGAGTTCTGCCTAAAGATGAAATGAAGCCAACAAAAAAGAAGAAGATTGAAGAATACGTTCCATAAGCTTATGCTTTAAAGTTCTTAGGTCAAGTTTTCTTGTATTGTTTTTATATTGAGTTGTAATATTTTCCTTTATGATCCCCTCGGTATTAGAGTTGAATTAGATCCTGATGCCCTACCTTTCTAATCCTGTCGAAACTTGGAGGACGAAGCGCTAGCTGATGAAGGTGCTGGGGCTATAGACCTCTGCTGAAACTGTGAGCGATTTCCACCGCCCGACCTTTGTTGAGAATATTCATAATTTCCTGTTCTAGCCTTCTTGTTGTCCTTAGCCATTTCCCTAAGCTTATCTTTCTCAACCTGCTTTGCAGGAGTCATGAGTCTAGAGATATCCATATCCCCTAACAACATAGCATTCTTGCACTCGGTCTTTACTAGATTGGACACTCAAAACAAGAACTTGCTCATTTGAGCCCTCGAATCAGCAACCATATGTGGAGCATACCTGGAGAGCTGAGTGAACTTCAGCCTGTATTCTTGGACTTACATTGAACCCTGCTTCAAGTTCATAAACTCTTGGGCCTTAGCCTCCCTTAACTCTCTCGGGAAGAACCTTTCCAGAAAAGCTCCAGTAAAACAATCCCAAGTCATAAGAGCTGCATTTGCACCACTGTTGTCTTTCCACAGCGTGAACCAAATATGAGCCAGATCCTTAAGTTGATAGGATGCCAACTCGACACTATCAGTACCAGTCACTTGCATTACCTCAAGAATCTTATTAACCTCATCAATGAAGTTCTATGGGTCCTCACTAACCTTGGACCCTAGAAATTCTGGCGGATTCATTCGAACAAAGTCTCAAACCCTAGTTGCAGCTGATCCACCAGTGGGAACTGGGCATGATGAATGTCTTGTTGGATACTGTCTGAGCCAATAACTGGATAGAATTACGGAACGCAACATTCGTAACCTCATGGTCCGGGAATGGAGGAACTGCATTAGCATTAGGGTATTAGCATTTCGTGTGTTAGCTCTACGAGGAGGCATGCTATGAAAGGTACAACGATGGATTAGAAAGGAGAAGTTGAATAATACCTTACACACGATAAGAATAGCAAAGGAAGTGAAGTTTTTTTCTTAAAACACTTCATAGCCTCCCCTCATAGATGTGGCGCGCTTCACACCCATGAAAGAGACTCCACTTAGTGCGGCTCTTAGACACTCTAGGACTCTTTAACCTAATGATCTTATACTAAATTTGTCACACCCCGAGGCTACCCCCTAGACGTAACACGGGACCTAGGATCACGAGTGACCCAAAGCTAACCTTGAGTATAAAATATATCAAGCATGCTGAAATTATAACTAAGATAAGCGAAAACATAACGAATAAATGAGTCAAAACTAAAGGACTCCAAATGAAAATATATCTGAATATCTGGGGAAACAACCCCAAAACATTTAACACTGACTCCAAGTATGAATCTACTACTATGTCTGAAAATCCTCTAACTTAGTTGAGTTGTTGGGACATGCCCCCAGCTAACTCTAACAAAACTGAAAAATGAAAGTAAAGACTGAAATAGAAACTATGTTTATTATCCTCGAAATATGAGGACTCACCACTGAAGCTGCTGAAGTCGAATCGCGAATCGATCTAAGCGTGATCTGGAAGCTGAGTGCCTAAATCTACATCATGAAATGATGTAGCGCAAAGTATGCGCCAGTACTTGGAATGTTCTAAGCATGCATGATATAGATATGCTAAGCTGAACAAAGTATATAAGTTGAACAATGCATAATTGAGCAATGATATAATATGAACAAGGATATAGATATGTAATGAAGTATAAATGAAAACTAAACTAGATGCAATGACCAAGTACTAATCATGAATATAACATGCTGAACTGTATACTAAAGTAAATGTAACACCCCAAACATTTTTTGAACTAAGACTCGAACCATTCTTCGTGGTGAGTAGGACTTTACCAAGGAATTTAAAATTTCTTAAGTATTAAGGTCAAGTCACTAGATATAGCACCTTGAGTTCCAAAAATAATTAAAGAGAATTCATTCAAGTCATTCCTAGGTTCTTCTAAGTTTTGGGTCAATTTAAAATGACCATAACTTTTGGTACAGGATGAGTTAGGTAGCCTATAAGATATCCAATGAAAGGTCTTGGAATCCTCTTTCCAACGCCACTGAGTTTGCTAATTTTCAAGCTTGTATGAGGGAGATATGCCCATTTGAAGTCGGGTTGTCCAATTAAAAAAAGTTACCCGAAAATAGGAGGGGTATTTTAGTCTTTTCCTTACCCCCACTTATTCTAAACGCGAATTACACTCATTTAAGGGTATAAACTGATTAGAATCAGTTTCATTCATCCCCAAAAGCATTTAGGGTTTTAGAGAGAAGATTCAAGAGGAGAAAAAGTTCAAAGTTTCAAGCGTTCGTTTAAGACATTCAAGATTTTGCCAAAAACCTATTTCTTTGAGGTATGTAAGCTTCGATAGTGTTGGGTTTGTTCACCCACACTCCAATCATGAGTTTATTTTGTGAAACTATCCATAAATATTGAGCAATTTAATTTCTTGATGAGTTCTTGATAAGTGTTCTTGAAGTTTCCTTATCGATTAAGTTTTGATGTAAGATTCTACTTGAGTCAACTTCAAACGACC